>BQNB010114164.1:0-14804 GCA_026074375.1 Tanacetum coccineum
TTAAAAACCGGAAATCGTAATTCGTGCCCCTTAATAATGCTGTTGGGTCGACCCGCCGGAACTCTCGCCTGAACCCACCAGAAAACCCGCCAGGCTAAAACCCATTATTATATTCCATCATTGCCACGTACCCATACGTGTTACCATCACAGTAAACTAAAACTAAAAAAACACACACATGTACACACACGCACACACATATCAGAATCTCAGCACACACCTCTCTCGATCTTTCTTGCTCTCTCTCTCTCTCTAAATCAGATGATATCAATGATAATATGGTTCGTCTTTGAGGGGTTTAAAACCTATGGTCTACTCTTTTGTCGCTAAGTTGAAATCTAATGGAGTTGGTTTTGATCGTGCTTTTTTCTTTGTTACTGCAATAAGAGATGAGCCAGGGTGGGTTTGTTTGGTGATGATGGTTTTGGTAGTGGAATTATTATTGAGTGTTTGGTTGGTGACTAATTTTTGGCCTTTTTAAGCCTGAAATAAAGAAGGTATACTGTTTGATTTCATGATCTTGATTGGGTTTGTGTTTTTTTATGTTTCTAAAAAGGGTTGTTTGGCTTTATTTGTGATTAAAATTGTTCTTGATTAGATACCACTGAGATGTGATATTGATGCTGAGATTGTTGTTGTTACTGCTTAGAATCATGAATTATGGTTCTGACTTGCTTATACTTTCGGCTTATGCTCCTTCGATGCCACCACTCATTTCGTTGCTGCTATCCATGGCGTGCGACGATAGTGACGGGTGCGTGACGATGGTGATAGGCTCATAGGCTGTAAAACAAGCCAACAGGTTGAAATTGAGTCGTATCTTGGCGGGGCAGCACGAAAACGTGTTTGCAGCCATGGCGGCTCGAAGTCTCTTTTACCCGGGTTTCATGAGAATTGAGCCTTATATTTCATGACAGATTGTGAAAGGCTATGTATAATCTGAGCCTTGGATATAAGGCACGTTCTGTGTGAAAGGGATGCGATAAGAATCATGGTGATAGCTATTGTGATTGGTGCATTTTCGATCACTTTCTATTTCATGAGAATTGTGGTGATATCCATTGTCAATGGCTATGCTGAATTTGAAAGGCTACGATGAAGAGGTGTGTTAAATCTGAGATTTGAGACACACTGCCATTTTAGAGGTGCCGTTAAAGCTGTGATTACCCGTATCTTGGCGGGGCAACCTTTTAGGCTTGCTGCCATGGCGGGTCTATACTCTTTAACGTGTATTGTGCCGGGCATATCCTCACATTTTAATTTGAATACAGCACACGCTTTTGCGGTAGCTGTATCGATTGCAACATTTTCGTTTACTGTGATGGTAACACGTATGGGGTATGTGGCAATGATGGAATATAATTATGGGTTGGACCCGGGTATCAGCCTGGCGGGTATTCAGGCGGGTTCAGGCAAGAGTTCCGGCGGGTACGACCCAACAGCCTTTAATGTCAGATGTTGCCTTTTAATTAAAGTTATAATTATAATACAGCACACGCTTTTGCGGTGTCTGTAGCTGTATCGATTGCAACGTTAATCTCTCTATCAGTTCCTGTCAATTATAAATGGTTGTGATGAATTTGAGCAGGTTCGATTAAAGTCGTGATTGTCTGCTTCTTGGCGGGGCAACCTGTTAGGTTTGCAACCATGGCAAATGTATCCGATTTTTCGATTCCTAGCATATCTGAGCCTCATAGACACAACTCTCATCATCATTTTATAGCTGAGGTTAAATAAGAGTACTAAAGAAACACCAGTCGCGATGATCATTTTGTCCATTCATTTTGATAATGTATACTAGACCTGACATTTGGTGGGGCAAGTCTTAACAAGGTATGACAAAAAAATCTAAATTTGGGGTTTTTTTGGTTTTTAGGTAGTTAAGATGGTATTGATTATTTTTTGTACTTGATTGGTTTTTGTAATCAGAATTTGAGTGAGATGGGTGGGAGGGTGATTTTGATGAGGTGTATGGTGACTTGAGGTATGGGGCTTATGTTTCGTAACTTCACTGTTTTTGGCTTATTTTAGAACTTTTCGGCTTATATAAGTTCATTATGATATAATAAACTTATATAAGTCGAAAAGTTTCAAAATAAGCCACAAGCATTAGGAATTGCCCGAAAAGCTGCCAAGCTTCTTCTCAACAATCGCATACTTGCGAGGTATGTTTGTTTCTTTATTGTTCGTTACGTCTATTTTAAATTATTTGATTCATTTATGTTGTTAAGTTTTTTCAAAAGTATAAAATGATATTATCTGATTCATTTGATTGGGATTATTGAATTTACTACATTTTAGATTTATTGCTTTGCTACTCCCATTTAAAGCATCTAAAGAGAATAGACACTGCATGTTGTTAAGTATCCATCACATGACACTTAAGTTTTAACATGGATAACAATTACTGTTCTGATGTATGTTAGGTAACGTTCTTGATGCCGCTGATAGGGAGGTTGCCGCTTTCACCTACAAATTTCAATTAGTATATGTATTTTGTTTTTTTGTTTGTACTGCTATTTTAATCATTAGAGACTGATTTGGGTTTTTTTAAATGTTAATAGGAGTTGGATACGGTGAAGTAGAAGATTAATGCCAAGGCAGAAAATGTAAAGGAGTTGGGGAGAAAACTAGAGGGCATGAGGTCTGGGCCATCTCTGTAATTAGATTAAATCAGTGTCTCTGTGTGTTCTTTGTACATCATCCATCTCTGTCGGTGAATCAGGCGGCATATAAAGTTTTATTTTCAAATTTCAGCATCTTTAGTCGTTAGTATTTCCCTTGTATGTCAACTATTCAACTCGATCTTTTAAACATAAATGTAAATGCAATGCCTTCCTGCCATTTATTCCATGTGGTCTGGGATCAATAGTACCGCGGGTGGATCATGTGTGATAGTATCCAAAGTGCGCAAACGTGCAAACCTGGCTTCTCGCTTTATGCTACATATGTGAACAAGTGGATTGCCATGGTAGTTTATAGTTTTTTGATGCTATATTTTGCAATTGGCGTTTTGTATTTCCAATAAGTGACCCTTTTTGGTAACGAAAGAGTAATCATAAAATTAATGGTTTTTATGCAGACCCAGGGTCAAGGAGTCGGGCAAGAAAGTGCAAATAAAGCAATTGGATTCATACAGGTGAGATGCTTATACCCTTTATTTAACTATAGTTATGTTATTTTATATTTAAGTAGAAGTGGTGAAAATGGGTAGGTTGTGCATGTAGGGTAACGAGTCAAATGAGTCGGCTAGCAAGGATTTTTTTTTTCAATTTCTAGGTATTTGGATTTAGCTTACTTTACGAAAGTGGTACCACCTAATGTATAGAGAAACATTACTAATAGTTGTCCCTCTAAACTATCGTCATTTCCAAATATCAAAGACATATATTTATCGATCGCCTAATGGTTGCTTAGTTAACAGTTATACTTTTATGACAAATCTACACATTTGCTGCATATTCTATTATAAATGGATATGGTCTCATAATTGGAGACTAGCAACTTGCAACCTAAGAACCAACGGGGGGTAGAAGCAAGATTCATAAACTAGGAGGAGTATAACCTATGACACTATCACACTACCTTAGCTCATGGTCGACTCACTACTAGCGATTAGCAATCAAAGTGTGGTACTCGGCATATAGACAAACATACTTCAAATTGTTGTTCTTTGCTTTCCTAAATGAACATATAGTGGCAAGAAAATTCTGTAGTATGTACTATGCAAACTACCTCTCATTTGCTAAACATGTCAACTTAGGTTCTAAACAACACTAAAATTGCACCCACCTTTTTGTATGAATTATAATTTATCAAACATTTTAGTTGTGGTTATCATTACATTTTTATTAGTTCTACAAATAATACTGAAGAAAAAATTATCATAGCGTGATCGACACGTCGCGCCAGCCACTAAGAGTTAAAAAAAAGTCAAACGGGTACACCATATTCTTCTCACTCAAGATTTTAACTGCATGCATTAGGAGCAAAATATATCAGCAACTGAGGGGGCCTAAGATCTTGATTGGCTATGCCAAGTAGAAATTTTATACGCTAATATTGTGCGGTCATGACACGAAGTAATCAAATAGGTAATAGTTCAATTGTTTTGCTTTCTATTTCTTTTATCAGTTACGGGGGCCGAGTGTTTATTTTTTTGCTTATTCTGGGCTAGCGTAGTTTGTGTAAGCTTATTTGATGGGTTATGAGCTTAAATACAATTTGAAAAGTCAAAAGCTCTATTATTATGGCTTATGAAGCCGCATACAATTTGGATGTATTGTGTGATGCTACACATATTCTTAGTTATCTTCTATATTTATACATAAATCAATTGAAATTTATAACTACTTTTAATAAGCAATTCTAAACACTCCCTCATGTGTTTTTTCTTTTCTGAATTAGTGTTGATTTTTGAAAATACAAAATTTTATGTAAAAGAAAACCCGCCTTTATGAAGTCTTAGTGCAGGGTAACCAACCATAAAAACGAGATTCTCTTAACTGACTTTTAAGTTTTAACTTTAATTCTCTTACATGACTTCTTACCCAGTCTTCTTGCCTGTTCTTTTCTTATTAAAGACTCCTCTTGCATCCTTGGCAACTCAGCATTGTGTTGTCTTTGGCCTTTCTGTACGCGAAACCACGTACACTGTTTTAACTCAAAATTTAGTTTATCACTGTAACACACAGTTATGAAAGCAATTATGCAGGAAAATGGTACTCAATAAACTAACTAAGAACAATTTCATTGCAGGCGTTTTCAGAAAAACGTTAGAAGCTCTGAACCAAAGAGTGATAGAGCAAAGTTCCCGTTCATTGGATATTCATGGTGTTTCCTTCAATAACAATGCAATCAGTAAGCTTACTTTCCTCCTTTTTCAACTATTCGTGACGTTTTCAGAATTATATTAAAAAATTATATCTTTATAGCTTATAGCCTTATACCAGTGAACATGACAAAGCTGTTAATTTACTTTATTTGTTTTGCAGGAACAGAAACTGCAAAAAAAACTTACGGATGTTTGTGAGAAAGAGCGGTTGTATCATGAACTGGCCTATACTACAAAAAACTATGATCTGGACGTGGATGATAAGTAAGACTTTCCCAAACAGATCCAAGCTGGAGTCAAGTCCAAGGAAGTCAAAGGTAATGTCATGCTTCTGAACTTTTTACAGTTATGTATTTTTAATTATTTATGACGGAGAGGTATATAGTTTATTCTGTTTTAAAAATCACCTATTCTAATTGTAGATAAACATGAGTCAAACAAAAGGATCATAATTAGTTTTTTAAATAGTATTTATCATTGGTTTATTTTCTTCCACTTCATTAACTATATTTAAGCAACTTATAAGTTAAGAAATGGAAATGGGTCAAGTTGGGTTTTGTTCACCTGAAACATCTTTTGGCCAAACCTTTTAGAAATAGACATTGTGCCAAATATTATTACGATCATAGTATGTCAATGATAGTCACATAGACAAGAATTAGTGAAAGTTACATTTGTAGCATAATTTATTTGAAGTACTAATAGTAAATTACATTGGCATCTTCTACACATTTCACTGTGTTTATATGCACGATATGTAGTTATGATAGCCTTCTACGATTAGTTAAGAGGAGCACTATATTTGAAGGATATAGATGTAACATAATAGGTCCATAAGTTCATACATTAGTGGGTATCGACATCCTAATGTGGTAATGGTCAAGACCACCTCATGGATGACTTCTTTATTTTGCTTGCAAGTCATATAGATATTTAACTACTACATTAAACATTATAGTTGTCATTGTTGTGAAAGTCAGTTGAAAGAATCACTACAAATATCTCATGGAAGTGTCACTAAACATTATATACCAAACGATTGTTATTTTGATCAAGCATTATTATGCTATAACTGCTATTATACCAGTTTGGCATTGATAGTATGTTAGTTAATAAGCTATTAGAAGAAATTTACTTAATTATTGTACCTTACATGACGATGGTGACTTTGGTCAAAGAAGGTTCATAGATTTTTTTAGGCTGCTAGATAAATTCAAGATAGATGCATCAGTGATCAACACTGCTATACATATATGGTATGTACATCACCTTTAGCTTAGGATGGACTGAACCTCGTATTTATTCGACCAATAGTCTGACTTATGACCCTAGATTTAGTGATTCTGTGTATTATTATAAAATGTCATTCTCTTATAGAGGTCCTATTTCTACTTTAATTCTTTTTTCAGGTCTGAAGCAAGCTTCATCATGGAAGTAGTTGATACAATTGACTGTCAACTAGATCTAAAACAAGTTAGTAATCCAGCCTATCTAACTGGAATAGAGACTTACCCACAAGTTAGCTTGCTATTTCATGTATGTTACCTTTCTATCATTTGTACAAAGTTGTATTCGATGTTTACTCTAATGTATGGATGGAACAAATTTTCGTTATGCGATGATTAGAGGACTTATAAAGTTATAGGTTACTGTGAAGCGTAAAGAAAATATATGCACAACCATTAGCTCATTTAAGAGCTTACAAGCTCATGTAATGATACTAGAAAGGAAAAAACTGTCACCTTAAACGTAGGCAAAGCCCACTACAGCGAAACACCCCGCCCAGCCACATTCATCCTTAATGAACACCCACACTTTGTAGCGGAGCGTGGGTTACAAACCTCGTTGAGATAACATGTGAAGATTATGAATATTTCATTTAATAATGGTCTTTGCCTTTTTGAACTCCATGTTTAAGTGTTAACAATGGCTACTGTATATAGATAAGGAAAAATATTCTTATGACATAGTTAATGATGAAAAAAGATGCTTTCATCCTTTAACGATGTTACCATTTTGCTACCTCTACTGTTACTTTCTAAAATGCGTTTATATATCATTACTCGACACGTAATACTTACAAACTAATGGGATAAACATATGCTAAACAAAACATCGTCGCAACATCACAAACTCTATATTACAACATGCAAGAATCAAACACTTAAAACAGACACCGTAAAAGTAAAAGTATGCTTTTAGTCAAAAACGGAGCCCGGTGCAACGCATGAGCTCGAACGCCTCGTTTTGTATAATGTTAATTCGAAGGAGCGTATACAGCGTATTATTAGTGGATAATATTAATAACATCTCTAAAGTGTTTTGTAAAATAATCTATAACTGGCATGTGAGTTTTCCAACCAACATAAAACATGTAATTTTAAGTTTTTTAAACGTATTTGTGAGTTATATTGTGAGATTTTAAAAGATGCTTTGTAAATTCTATATAATAATATTACTAGGAAATATTTGTTATAATATAGGTTTTATCATTCTTTAACATAAAATATATTATAATATTTATATTAAAAGTACTATTCACTTGAGTTGTGAAATGTGTTATAGTAATGTATCGAGTCTTTTGGTAAAAAAATCTCAATTTGATTTGCAAATGTATTTTTTTTTAAACAAGACCAGCTTAAATATTTTCTTGAACACAGTATAAATCAATCTCAAGATTTTTCTTTCTTTCAATAAAGACTGGATGTGATGCAATTTAAATTTTAAAAATGCCGTCACAAAATATAGAGACGGGTGTTAATATTTAACAATTGTTGTGCGTATTTGATTGTTAGACGAGTTCAGTTCTTAAGCCTAACAACTATAGGTTGTCTCTTGCAGCATTAGTGTGGCTATCGAATTTGGCCGGATCTACTTTTATCAGTGTTTTAGTTTCCTACGTGCTTTCAAAAACTTGGGTTGGAGCGGGTATTTTGGTTTGTGTGGTTCACATGTAAAAGGGATCGGAACCTGGCTCTTGGAGACACTTCCTATATATCTACACATTCACTTTTACATCTCATTTCATCACAAAAAAACACATAGCTCTTTCTCTCAAGCTAATGTGACTAGCCTCAAGGAGACAACCAAGCAAGAATATAGTTTCTTTATTTTTATCAAGTATTTTCCAAGAAGTTTCAAGGGTTTAGTTAGTTATCAAATAAAATTGAGGTTTGATTTAAGTGTTAGATTATTTATTCTTACCATCCTACATCACCAAAGTTTTACATCCTTTTCTTCATACTTTTATTATTATTATTTTCATATGAACATCATGTATATAAAGTTATATCACCAACTAGTTATATTTTTGAAGGATTTACATTGAAAACAAGATCATAACTTATATAAATGATTACTTGCAAAATGTGTTAATTAAATCATATTCATGTTTTTACACTTAGAAAATACTTAATTTGACATATCATATGTTACTTGGTAATTTATTAAAGTTGTGGTTAAATTAGATGTATAATCTAGCTTGTATAATCATGTATTTTATTTCATATTTTTATTCATTATGTTGTGAAGTGTTAGATGGGATTAGGTTAGTTTGGATATTATTGATTGTGAAAGAGGTAGAGGTGAATAGGTTAGAAGGCTTTGTTGTGTAAAAATGAGGTTAAATTATAGGTTTTGAAGGTATGTAACCCCCCCTACAGCCGACTATAAACAGTGGGGTTATGAATTTTTTTAACATGTTAAAACCTTAAAAATATGTTAGTACACTTAAATATGATTTCAGGCATATAAAGAACTCGAAAAACGGACATATAACGAAGGAGATATGGTCAAAACAAGATTAGTAACAATACCGGCAAAAATAGTTTTTTTTAACAAATCTGACAGATTCAGTTTTAGTGATTTTGACCCCTTTTGGGTCCGAACTGACTAAAGTGTAAAACTAGAAACTTGCTCGGAATGATTTTTCGGTAAAATAAGCGTAGCTTTTGAAACCCGAAAGTGTAAAACGGAGGAGTTATACTCTATCAAACTTGGACTATTTTTCTGAAATTACCATAAATTTCATGCGCACATTTTATTTAGTGTCAAAGCTGTTAGAAATTAAAAGTAGTGTTTTCGGGTCCGTTTGAACTATAAAAACGTTAAGAAATAATATAGTATCGCTTGTATAATATTTATACGCGTTATAAACTTTATGAATATTATTTTATAAACTAGTTATGCTATATATATTATCGTTGTAAAAATAATAAAAATAGTAAATCAAGCGAACTAGACTATAATTAATTTTTGAATAATTAGAAAGTATTACAAAAGCCTATACTTGAAAATTAAATAATGAACTTAACGCAAACATTATTTTGACTAATAAACTAAAGCAATTATTAGGTGGTGATGTAACAATATAAAATATAGTGCATTATTTGATATTCACTTGCATTATTCTAAATCGACCTATAATTAAAAAGGTTACATACCGGTCTTTTGTGACGACATTCCTTGTTGATTTTTCCAAAGTCAATACCATCACTTAAGGTGAGTTTATGGCCCCTCTTTACTTGTTTATCAATATTTTACAAATCTCAGAGTGAAATACATGACTTGTTTTACATTTGGACGTAAGTACTCTTTTAAACGATTACGGATTTGCCTAAGTAGCAATAACCCATCATGCCTACTATCATGAACTGTTAATTACTTTGTGTAAGCGCATGTGTTATAATAGATCTATTTGGGATTGACATCCCCGTTCGGGTAAGTAGCGCTTACTAGTTTCGGAGGACCGAACTAACGAACGTATACCATATCAGACTTTAGATGTTGCGGGTTGAACATCTACACAGGTACTTTGATTGCCTGAAATTGATTGGCATACTTATACTATTGTAGCTTTAGTGTCATGAGCTTAGTGAAATCGTAATTACATTTTGTGATATTGTATGTGTTACATGTATCATACACTTTGAAATCTTGCGGTCCAACATTTATACTTACATAAACCTATGAACTCATCAACTTTATGTTGACACTTTTAAGCATGTATTTCTCAAAAGCTGCTTGACGTTTTTGATATGCATTGGAGTCCATACTTTTCAAGAATACATTCATGGATTTTTACATGCATACAAACTATCATTCCTCGTTGTACTATTTTATGTCTTTCATTTTTATGCAAACTATTGGGAAAATGTTATAACTTATTTAATTTCAATCAAATCAACGAGGTTATCTTTCAAACGACTCATTTATAGGTCGTTCTCTTATATCTTGTGTTATTGTATTATGAAGTAACGCCCTCGGTTACCATTCCGCTGCCACATTTTGTTGGGGGTGTTAAAGACGCCGTCGCAATTCCTTGCGATAGCGTCAGGATGTACACGCGACAATGTCATGATATTTAGGACGGCGTCCGAACATAACCGACTTAATGAAACCTTAGAAGATTCGGCGTAGCGACGGGGTCACAATTATAAAGCGACATCGTCGCGATTATTTTTCTATATATACAAACTCAGTTTTAGGGTTTTAAAATATAGAACTTGTGGGATTCGATAGTCATATTTAGGATACGAATATTATCAGGTTTTGGGTCGATTTTAGGGTTCTTAAACCCTCTTGTATCAACCCTAACTCCATGTTTTAATCAAGTAAAGTTCTTCTATCTTTTTAATCTTTCAATATATCTTATTGTTTTATTAGTTGTTGTTCTTCGCTTTCTTATAACATGATAGGCTAGATTAATTAGTATTTGCTTATGATTGCATGAAACTTGTTTTGTAATTTCTTTTAATATTGCTTCTTGTTGATAAGTGTGCGGGTTAGGCTCTATAAAACTAGCTTCTTAATTGATTGCGAAGACGTCTAGGGAAACATGATTGTGTAGAAAGGATACCATCGGTAACAGTCTTCATACTACCTTGCCCTTATATGGTTGATCACATTTTAAGTGTTTTAATGCATGTAATGTACTCGTAAGGGCCTTGTAATAGTCTTCATACTACTTTACTTGTGCGTTGCCTTAACGGAATATTACATAGGCGGCGGGTTCGTGTAATTCAGTCATGATTTAGGAAATACTTACACACTACATTACAAGGGTGACGAGCAATGGAAATAGGAGGATCAATTTTGGAGTAGTGCATGATTAAGTGAACATGTTTGTTTACCTGTACGAGTTTTCATATTAGTTTAGATTTAATTTAGTTTATTAGTTGAATTAGTTTAAAACCAAAACCCCCTTCAAACTAGATATTTTACTTGCTTTTATAAATATAAAAATGCAAAAATAATCTTCTTTCAACCCCTAAACCTTAGTTACATTTAGTTCGAACCTTCACACACTATTCCCCTAGAGAACGATAACAACACCCGAGTCTTGCCTATACTGCACTGCAACGATTAGGTGCTCTGCCTAGGGGATTGTAAAACTTATGAGTTTGCAAAACCTACATCAAGTTTTTGGCGCCGCTGCGTGAAGAATAGTTTAGGTTTTGAATTTTATTTAGCTTAAGTCTACTCACTTGATTCCAATCAAGTGAGACCTTTAAATTCTGTCAATTAGCTTTTTTGTAGTCTATCTTTTCTTCGTTCCCTTTGTTATGTAAAACTCTTTTTCGTTGACCACCATGGGAAATGAAAATCCTATTCGTACTTTAGGAGATTATTCTAGACCAAGCCACGAGGGCTATCGAAACACCATCGAACTCCCCGATGGGAACAATGTGGTGCCTCTGCGATCCGACACTATCCGGTTGGTGCAAAATGGATGCTCATTCCACGGACTTCGGTCCGAGGATCAAAACCAACATCTTAAGGATTCTCTAAAACTTGTGGACTTAGTTGACCTTGATGTTGCAAATAAAGAAAGGACGTGTCGGCATTGATTTCAATTTTCCCTTCGCGATCAAGCTAGCAATTGGCTTGAACGTTTTCCCGCAGGATCCATCTCTATTTGGGAGGATCTTACTACCCGTTTCCTTGCTCAATTATTTCCACTAGGAAGGACTTCTAAGCTCCGAAATAACTATTGATGTTCCAACAACATCAAGGTGAATCTCTTTCTAAAGCATGAACTCGTTTCAAGGACATACACCAAAAGTCCCTCATCATGGCATCGATCTTTGGCTTCAAATCCAAATTTTCTATGATCATGTCTATTTTCATCTTTAGTGCGAGATTGACCGCGCAGCTAGCAACAAGCTCCACGACAAGAACGCCAAAGAATCTTAGGAAATCATAAAGAATCTAGCTCTTTACGATCATGAGGGCTAGAATGAACCAAGAGACTTCGCCAAGCCAAGCAAGGCAATTTCTTTACCTCAAGACACCCCAAAAACTCCCGACCGATGACTTATTGAGCTTGAAGATCAAGTTAGCTACTTACTAAAAGGGTCAATAATGACTCCTAGAACAAGCTCAACGCACATTCCTCAAGCATACACGGAAGCAATTTCTTCAAACCAGTGCTCACAAAACCTTGACGGGCCACCGAGGCAAAATTCATTCACTTTTCAAAAACGTGTTCTTCCGGACCCCCAATACAAAACATTCGAACCTAGTTTCGAAGCTCGAGTACAAATCTACATGTCGGCGCATAGTTAAAGACTGGAAAGGTTCGAAAAAGCCATCTTTAAACAAAGAGAGGAAATCAACGATAGAATGGCATAAATGTTTGGGGTTTTAAAAGAACTTACAACAAGTAGGACTCCGGAAAAGTGTTGGAAATCGTTATCTAAATAACCTAATATTAGTTTAATATTAAATGAGCTACGCAACAGATATAGATCACATATAGCATATATAATTAACCATAAAAAACAGAAACAAGTAAACATTCCATTAGCAACTAAGCTAGTGACGAATCGAAGACGTTTCGAGTACACGCACATGTGTAATAACGTGCAAACCAAACACTACTTATAGTTACTAAAAAAATAACCTCTACGTCTATTCACACTACACGTCAAACGATATCACCCGAATGCTAGTTCTTGACCGATGAACAATTGGACACAAGAAAAATCAAAACCGAAAAACCCTAAAGGGTTGTTTGTTTTGTTCGACCAAGAGAGGGGAAAGAGAACAGAGGATTAAGAATTACGAGCTCTAGGATCCTCCTTATATACTAGGTGAATTTAGGGTTTACCTAAAATACATATCTTGGAGGAATTGATAGCTCAAAACCCAATCATCCCCTCCTTGGGGTATGGCCGGTCGAAGTCAACCCAAACACCCATTGGTGTTGACTTTTTTACTTTTCTATTATTTATGGTTAATTACATTTAATTAGCCATTAATTAAAAAGCCTTTATAATTAATTATTAATAACGAACTAATTAACGACCGTTAGAGTTCTTTCGTCAAATCATATATTAATATAAATAATAAATATACAAATATTATTATAAACATTAATAGAATGATATCTAAGTGTAAACGCGTGTGACCCTATAGGCTCACGTATTTCCAACTGTATAAATATCCGTATGACATTAGCACAAACCAACAGCTCCCACTTGCGAATGTCTTTGTCATATAATATAACTTACTAACATTGATGAATAGTCTAGCAACATCATCAATGCTCCTAGAAATACTTGAGTATGCAGTTTTTGTAAACAACTCAGCCTTCAATGGTTTCAGTCATTCCTATCCTTTTGTTTCAGATACAATGTTAAATATAGATATGGATCAACAGTTATTCCATAGTTTAATAATTCTGTTTCTCGCATCTGTATTGATTCAGATCACCAAATGTAAAAAGAATCATCTTAACTACACTTTGGGCACGACCATGCAAATATCTGGGCAGTAAGTATCTTACACCCACACACGTGGAGGAACAAAACCTATTTTGACTACAAGTGACCGTCGTGTACTTCAAAACATTTTTGAAAATAGCCCTTATAACTATCTTTTAACAGCATAGTGGTAAACTATAGTCAAGAAATGCTATCCATACATGCAAAACCTGCTTGCATCTCAAGTCTAAGGATAAAAATGACTTTCACCATGTGTGTAATGCACCCAATGACGCTGATCCGTGTTAGATATTAGAAAAAGACTCAGTCACCCCGTGTATTTTTACCGTTTATTATAGCTCGTAGTCAATAGTTAATCGTATGAAATTCGGTATTGGGCCGGGTAATGAAACCCAACGTGTAAGCCCATGCCGAGGCCTATGCGCCGGTTTATAAGACACTATTTAAGCCTCTTCCATGCCATGGAAGAGGTGGTTAGTCATTTCATTATACAAGTTACATTTCTCTCTCTAAAAAGCTTTCTCTCCTACTTTCTCTTTCTAGATACAGCTAACCCATCTATTTTCTATTGTGTTATGATTTCCAATATCCTACAATTGGTATCAGAGCCTATGGGATGATTAGATCCTTTGTGTGTGCGTTTTATGGCTTGATTTAGATCAAAAGTGTATTTTTAGGCGCATTGGCTTGTTCTTCATTTTTCATGGATTTTAATCTTTGTTGTGTTAAAGTTTAGGAGTTTTTCTAGTAGTTATAGTCTTCTAGTACTCAGTTGTGCAAAAGAAATCAAGTAAAAACGTTCAAAAGGGTGATTTTTAGGTGTTTTTAGGTGAAAAATCGTATATCTACGTAGCGGTTTGGTGTTCTGTGAGGTGTTTATCGTAGCGGTTTGATCTAATGTACTAGCGAGTTGTCAGTACCGTACACTGTTATAGCGGTTTGCCCTATTAGCATAGCAGTTTGTCTTATTTGGCAGCGGTTTGTCAATATTGAAAGGGACAACGGTTTGGCATTTAGTGTAGCGGTTTACTAGGTAGCGGTTTACAGGTTTCAAAGATATTTTCTCATAGCAATTTGGGAAACAAACCTCTGCCCACTTCATTTTTAGGTAGCGGTTTGGCATTTTCTCTTCGTAGCAGTTTACCAGCTCTATTTCTGGTAGCGGTTTGGCACTCGCAACGGTTTGCATCATAGCGGTTTACAGGTTTTGAAGACTAACTCTCATAGCGATTTGGGAAACAAAC
>BQNB010114165.1:7799-19465 GCA_026074375.1 Tanacetum coccineum
ATTGTTGGGCTAATTCAGTGCGTAATTGTCTCTTATACAAGATTTGTATGGAATATATCCTAAGTAGAAAACAAGTCGCTGAACTTAAATAAGTTCAGTGAGTCATCCTCAAGATGTTCTTCAGAGACTAAATATAGTCTCATCATAACGTGAGGCGGACCTCAGCGAGTGAAGAAATAACCAAGATCATGATAATGGAGTTAGTGAGTATTGGCAAATGGGTGACTAACTCTCGAAGACCATCTCTGAACTGAACATATTGGTGAGAACTTCCTTAAAACAAAAAGCAAGTGTAGACAAAAGGTACAAGTGAGGGCTTGTACTTTATTGAAGGTTGCTTAATGGATGACAAGAAAGGACAAGAGTGGTTACCTTGACTTTAATGAAGCTTCACATGAAAACTTCACTTTTTCACTATATATGTTCACTTGTAATAGAGAAAGAAAAAGAATTCTTACACACAGAAAAAACACAATGTAATATCTTAGTGGTAAGGTTCTTCTCCCATTGGTTCATGAGCAAAGCTATGAACAATGGGAGTATAGTTTGTCATTTAATTTCCTGGTTGTTGGTACGCAAATAACCGGGTGCACTTGTAAATCATAGATTCATTCTAATAAGATTTATAAAGCATTGAAAATTACAAATGGTGTTATTAGTTAGCCAAATGGGTCTCGTGTTAAATATATCAGATATTGCACGATTATCAAGAACCAACAAGTGGTATCAGAGCAGGTTGGATTAATTTCTATCCAGATTAATGGTTGCTAATAACATAAGTATGTTAAATGTATTCCTTCATTTTGATTTTTTTCATCTCTTTATGATATGCTATCTTCCTTTAGCCAGACTTCCCACATTACTGTGATCAAGAGGAAGCGCTAAGGTCTATCCTTTCCTTAAGTTAAGAGTGAAGGACGGATACTGGCTCTTTAGGACTGATAGTAGCTGCTCTTCTGGTAGTATAGCTGGTAGCTCTGCTTATGCTAGCTCTCTTCTTTCTTATGAGAGAGATTCGCAATAGGGGCATTTCTCTGTAAGAAGAAGGCCTGTTACACCTATCAGATATAGGGGATTTACTTCACCTTGAATAACTATCGTTAATGTGGTAGTGATGTACATATTTTGAGGGAGGGAGACACACTTAATTAAAGACCAAAACCAGATCCAATACCCACCACACATACCCCACCCACCTAAAAACCCTATCCCCACCCACTTTATCCACTCATAAAGTGGATATCATATGCCAGATCCAAACACAAATCTTATCTCAAACACAAAAACAAATAACATCCATCGTCACATATCATCTCACAAAAAAACCATATCTACATTCATCACACACAACCAAAACCAAATCTTGTATCAAATCCCATCCCGATTTCCTCATAATATAAAAACTATACACAATCAAATTGAATCTCTGAGATCTAACATCAACGAAAACCTAAAATGATCCCATTCACAAATCTCAGTATGATGTTTGGCTTCAGCTAATGAATTCATGATAAGTGTTTTCTCTCCCCCTCAAAATTTGAAATAAAAGCAACTTTTGATCGTTACATACACTCTCAGCATTTCAGCTCACCAAACACACCCCTGAGTGGTCAGTTCAGCAGGTCAGATTCAGAGACCGTTTCTACAATAATACCACCACACAAACTAACACCTTGCTCGTATCATAAGTCAGCGGTAGCAGGTCGACGGATTTCTCTGAGATCTTTTAAGTCCCTGATGATCTTCATTCGGTCCATACTCATACTCTAGCCACGGGGTGACGAAAGGTCGACGGATGACAAGTTCATTCAGTGGTGTAGGTCAAAGGTTCAGGGGTTCAGAGGTATTAGTTCAAAGGGTTTAGATGACTCAGATGTCTGATGGTTCGATTCAGTGACCACTTTGGTCAGCGACATAAGTCAGAGGGTTCGGTTCAGTGACCGAAACCATTTGTCCAGACCACCTTTATACTTATAATTGAGCAAACCTACACACTTGCTTAGGCTGACTCGAATCTGAAGACTCATTTGAGTTTCTTCAAAACAATATGACATCCGTTCTAAACCAAGCCTACCCAACTCAACACACAAGGATACTCCTCGTTGATATTTTATTAGCTACTATTTACCCTCTGATTTCTTAAGCAACTCCTTGTATCACCTCTCATCCTACTTAATATTACAAACGACCCCTGATACTCAGCCATTAGCTGAGGTGCATTCACTGATATTATCCTATGAGATACTTCACATATTCTACTAATCTAACACAGTTGAGATGTGTTCACTGATATGACTTATCAGTGTCTGACTCACAACGATCAGCTCACCTTTATTCAGTTTATCCCATCACATTAGCTACTTCACCTTTAAAACTCAGCCAATAACATTTAACCCCTATCCCATAATTAATTTTTATCAATCCCATTTTCCTGCTGATGTACTACTTAGTTTCTTTGAAACACAAGTACAAAGACTCAGATCAACTCAGGGTTTAAAATTCAGCTCCTTGGGTCATTGACCGGGTTTGGTTTAATTAGCTGACAAGGAGTTTAGCTGACTTGGGTGAGGGGGTTCATGTTTAGGTCAGCGGGTAAAAGGTTCGACTAGTTCTTGGTTCAGATGAGTTCAGCAGATTAAATCAGCGACTGGGTTCAGCTGACTTGGTTGAGTGACCTAGGTCAGCGGATTTGACGTATCAGGCAACCACCATTTTTTCATCAAACTCAGTTTCTCAAGTAGACAATGATTTAAGGAGTTCCTCAGATACCCTGAGTTAGTCTTACACTACAAAAAATAGTTAACTTTTCACACTTATTAAGGCACATGTTCACACTTAATAGTGTGTGGATTTGAAAAGTTCACACCTAGTTTGTGTGAACAATACGGGTGTAGCAAATAAGTTCACACTTGTAAATGTGAAGATTTATAAAAAAGTTCACACTTTAAAGTGTGAAAAATTTGAAACAATATGATTTTAAAACAACTTCTCACACTTTTAAGTGTGGATAATTTTTCACACTCATAAGTGAGAATATGTTAAAAAAAGTTCACAGTTTAAAAAGTGTAAAGAAAAAAATGTGAATACATGACCAATTTCTTGTAGTGTTACCAATGATCCCAATCAACCTTAAGCCATAAACCATGAACAAAATCAACGTTTTCAGCCGCAATCCTATTCCTACTGATTTTAATCAGTTTCATAATAATTCCATCATTTAGTCAAGACCTATTTATCGGGCAAGACTGAAACGCTACTGAAGTTTCAAGTCTGGTTCAAGGGATGTACGTGTTCAGAGACTCGGGTTCAGCGGGTTCGGATCAGGTTCAGCGGCATTTGGTCAGCAGTCTTTGTTCAGCGGGTAGGGTTTGTGTTTTAGAGGGTTCATAGGATTTAGCATTTAGAATCAGCTTAAAAAGCATTCTTTGAAAAATCATTTGCTGAAACACGCATTCTGCTGAAAAACATCAGCTGATATTTTTATCAACTTCTCTTAAACAACTTCAATGCCATCTGAAGGAGTTTTGACATCAGCCCTCCCATTTTTAGCAATTCATACCCATTTAGACTAAACCTGATACTATCATTATTTAGCCTGTACCTATCTTTATCGATATCGGCACCACCAGACAAACAATTTCAAACAACATAACATTATTTTGATTACCTCAAATACCAGACCACATTAAAAATACACCATCATCATCTTCACCATAACTAACAAACCTTTTCATCTTTATAACACAATCCCTTTATCATCCGCAATCCCACTGATTTTATAATCAGTTTCTTCACAACAATCACTGATATCATTTTCTATCAGCAACTCTTCTACAACCCTCCATACCAATCAATGTCCGCCCGCGACAACCCACGAGACTCCCACATCGTCTTCATAACAAGCCAAAACCTTCGTCTAATTGCAAACACATCCTGATGAACAACAAATACGCTGCAGTCGGGTGGGTTGTTTGTATTTTTTAACGGATTTGGGTTATAATATATGATATTTGTAAATGGGATCGTTTTAGGTTTTTGTTGAGGTTAGATCTCAATCTGAGATTCGGTTTGATTGTGTATAGTTTTTATATTGTAAGGAAATCAGGATGGGATTTGATACAAGATTTGGTTTTGGTTGTGATTCATTAGTTGAAGCCAAACATCATACTAGAAACCAAATCACAATCACAAAACCTTCACACCATCACAAATCAAAAACCATATCCAAAATCATTCACAAAAATCACACCTTCACAAATCAAAAACCCTATCCAAAATCATTCACAAAAATCACACCATCACAAACAAAAAAAACCATATCCAAAATCATTCATAAAAATCACACCATCACAAATCAAAAACCATATCCAATCATAACCCAACTCATGAGTTGCGTATAAACCCTCACTCAAAAAGAAGCCGTGGACATCGATTCTACCGTTTACAGACGTGTAATTAGGATATGAATTAGATAAGGAGCGGTTGAATGTGAGAGGGTATTTGGTGAAAGAATGGGGTTGTTGATGGATGATTTAGAGAATCAGAGGCGGTTTGGTTGTTTTGGTGTAATGGTTTCGCCTACATGGGGTGTCGAGCTTCTGAAAAATATAATGTAGCTGTCAGCGGATGTTTTGTAGGGAATATTTTTCAGAGAGCTTGGTTGATATATAGAATGGGCTGATTAAAAAGTGACTAAGAGACTAATATGAATATCAGTGGATAAGGGTCAGCCGGGTGGTTCAGAAGAATAGGGAAACGACTGAGCTCAAACGAGTCAGCTGAGTATAAATCTGGAAAACATTAGCTTATCTCGTTGTTTGAGGTGAGCTGAAAGCGAACCCCCTCGCTGAACCAAGACCACTGAGGTTGCAAGACCACTGAGGTTACCAGACCTCTAAACACACCAAAGGTCAGACCTCTGAGCACACCCAAGGTCAGACCTCTGAGCACACCCAAGGTCAGACATCTGTGCCAATGTCATCAAACCCTAAGGTTAGCAAACCTCATACTTTCAAATACTTAATTTTAAAAGTAGTGAGGTTTATCTCGTCATGAAAGTGGGGTGCTCGTTGAAACATGAGTCAAATGGGAAGCTGTTTCTAAATGTTTGTAAACTTAAATCTTTGACTAATTCGAGTAACATTAGAACAGAAAACGGAAAAATCTCCTTGCCTTACGGCTAAAGCATCACAGATCCAGGATAGCCATAGAGCTGAAAGTTCACCAAGTGTCGGCCTAACCACCGCACCAAAAATGGCAATCAATTCACCATGTCTAAACGACAAGAAAGAATTGACTATTCGGGAGCAAATGGCGAACCGGTAAAGAATCAACAAATCCGTTAATAGCTGATAGTTTGCCAAAAACTATAATGCCAACTAAGTTAGTCAAGCCACAAGGTTTCAACTTGAGGCCAAACATGGGTATTCAAACACCCACAAAAACTAAGGATCAAACCTTAGTATCAAAGCAATTCGATCAAGGGATTCAATCCTTGAAAATGGTGAAAAATATCACTGTGTGAAGCCTTTAAAAATTGCTAACTCCATATGCATTTTTTGAGGGGGAGAAAGACACACTCGTGATAAGAACTTCAATGTTAGACCTATCATCACATCAAAATCACCCCACCACTACAATCACCCCACCACTATAAAATCACCTCTCACAACATAAAACAAACACAAATAAAAAACCCACGATACATCAAAATCAATATCCAGATTCAAAACACTCAAAAAATCCATCACATGCGGTGAATGTATGAAGCATGTAATGATGAAGCTGTTGAGTCTAAGTTATAATTATGCGTGAGGGACGTGGCTTACGGCAATGGACAAGCCTCACGTCTTTGCGAGCCATAACGAGTCATGGCGTTTTTAAGACGTGACTCAAAGCGGCACAAAATATGAATATATTTATAAATATATATATTTATATCATATTACAAATATAGTGAGTTTACAAAAAAGTGTCATACATAAGAAATAAAGTCAATAAATTATCTTTGCATGTAATCTTTTTCATTTCTATATACCAATACGATTTTTATCAAAATTAAATTCAAAAAAGCCTCCACGCATCATGTTTTATCATGTCTTATCACGTTTTTTCACTCCTAATCAAACGTCAAGCCTTAAGCCCAAGCCTTGGTCTATTGCGTGGCGTGGAGGTCAAGCATCACGCCTTTTGCGAGGCCTTTGCGATGCCATGGCGCTCCTTTTAGAACCATGGCTTGTGTTGACGCTAAATAATCAGTGGAAAAGGGGCAGGCTCAGCTAATGCATCTCTCAGCGAATGCATCTTCAGTAAGTATCATTGTCTAGTGTCTTGGGTATATTAGGTTGTTTAGTTGTAAGAAAGGATGAGATGGTTTCGGGGTTTAATTGTTGGGAGAAATTGATTTAAATCAGTGGAGTAAACAAGTGTTCTGGGATTATTATGTATTTGGGTTGTTTGTATTTTTCAATGAATATTTTAGGCAGTGTATGATCACCACAGTTTGAAAGAGCCCTGAAACACAAACTTAACCTAAGGAGCTGAACCAAAGTCAGCACACCCCAAGATGGTCATCTTCAAGGTTCTTCATTAGGGACTAAATAAAGTTTGGGACAAGAAGCCTTGAACTAATAAAGATGAACATCATGTCTGAACACATGTTTAACAACATCAACAACAAATGATCAGAATGTTTGATCTTTTATGTCTCTTTGTTGTAACTTAGTATGTAAGAATAAGCCTTTATGCTCACTTAGTGCTAATTGACTTAGGCTATATTTCTATCTAAATAGGGGAAAATTGTTGGGCCAATTCAGTACCTAATTGTCCATTCTACAGAATTTATATGGAATATATCCTAAGTAGAAAACAAGTCACTAAACTTAAATAAGTTCAGCGAGTCATCCTCAATATGTTCTTCAGAGACTAGAGAAGGTCTCATCATAACCTGAGGCGGACCTCAGCGAGTGAAGAAAGAACCAATATCAGGATGATGGAGTCAGTGAGTATTGGCAAATGGCTCACTGACTCTCGAAGACCATCTCTGAATGAAGACCTGAACATATTGGCAGGAACTTCCTTAAAGCAAAAAGCATGTACAGATAAAATGTACAAGGAGGGGCGTTGTACTTAATGAAGGTTCCTTTAAAGGAAGACAAGAAAGGACAAGAGTGGTTACCTTGACTTTAATAAAGCTTCACATGGAAGCTTCACTTTCCCACTATATATATGTCCACTTGTAATAGAGAAAGAAAATGAACTCTTACACACAGAAACACACAATGTAATATCTTAGTGGTAGGGTTCTCCTCTCATTGGTTCATGAGCAAAGCTATGAACAGTGAGAGTATAGTTTGTCATTCATTTATTCTCAGTTGATTGGTCCTCAAACCAACCGGTGCACTTGTAAATCATAGATTCATTCTAATAAAATTTATAAAGCATTGAAAAGTATAAATGGTGATATTAGTTAGCCAAATGGGTCTCGTGTTGAATATATCAGTTATTGCACGATTGTCAAGGACCAACACTTATAGTATATAAGCTAATATATAATTCGAAACAAGCACCCCATCCATAAACGACTTGTAGTGCACAAAAGTATAGGGGGTTAAAAAAGTCGGGTTCAGGTTGCCGAGTTCGGGTTGAAATTGGCGGGTCAGACAACCCCAAACCCAAAATTAACGCATTAAAATAATCAGACCAACTTATGTCTAACATGAACAGTATTTACACAAAACCCGAACATGACCATTTAGCCCATAAATATACTTTAATTGAGGTTGGCCGGTTAAATAAGTTACACTGGTTGAATAGGTTAAACGAGTTTTGAGTTGACCCACTTAACTCGTTTTATATATAAAAGTTGACATATTACATGAGTTAAATGAGTTTGCGAGTTTACCCATTTAATTTATTTTTCAACCCGAACATGACTTGTTTAATAAATAGGTCAACTCATACCCAATCCAAAATCTATTTAAACTTAACTTGACCTGTTAATTTTCGTGTTAGTTCATATCAATTTCATGTAGCTATCAAATATTGCCACTCGTGCACAAAATAGAGAGAGGAAGCATTATTGGATTTTCCGTCACCAACTAATAAGAACAAAAAAACACTTGATTGAAAAAGTCTTGTTCCCATTTGAAAATGAATTAAGAGTTAATTGCATAAATGGTCCCTGTGGTCTGCGGGGTTTAACGGAAATGGTCCCTATACTTTTTTTCCCAGATCCTCTCCCTGTGGTTTTGACCCGTATCGGGTTTGGTTCCTTGACCAATATATCTCTTAGTTTGACCGTTAAATGAGGGACCATTTTCGTTAAACCTGGCAGACCACAGGGACCATTAATCATGCATTTAACGGTTAAACTAAGTCAAGGGACCAAACTCGATACGGGTTGAAACCACAGAGAGAGGATCCGGGAAAAAAAAGTATAGGGATTATTTCCGTTAAACCCGACAGACCACAGGGACCATTTATGCAATTAACTACTTAATTAATAAAAGTCCATGTTTTATTAATTAATTTAAATAAAATAAAAATAAATTAGTTTTAGAGAGAGAAAGTGTTTATAGTTTTAGAGAGAGAAAGTAGAAAAATGAGTGGTGGTGGGGGGGGGGGGTTGTTTAACCTTATTTACTCACTTTTAGCTTATTTGATTTCGGCATATATTTCATAAGCCGCAAATTTCCGACTTATTTTGAGACTTATGTGATTATATAAGCTTATTATGACATAATAAGCGTATATAAGTTTCATAATAAGCCGGATAATTTGAGCTTATGAAATATAAATTCGAAATCATATAAGCTTATGAGCCCACAATAAGGTTAAACAGACACCCCCTTATTAGCTTATTTGATACCAACTTTTTTCTTATAAGCTAAAATCTTTTGGCTTATATTTAGGACTTTGTGGTCTTATATAAGTTTAGTATGATATAATAAGTCTCAAAAGAAGCGGGAAAATTCGAGCTTATGAAATATAAGCCGAAATCAAATAAGCTTAAACAAACACCCCCTAGCTCTTGTGGATTACGGGGTGTTCGTGTTAGCTTATTTACCTGGCTTATGAGCTTATGTAAATTCGAAAAAGCTCATAAGACTAGCCTTACTAGCTTATCAAGTTAACCTTATGGCTTACTTTGAAGCCATAAGCTCAACTTAATAAGCTCATAAACAAGATAAAGTGGGCTTTACTGGTTCATAAGTCCTAATTATGAGTCGGAAAATTTCGGCTTACAAAAGAAGCCGAAATCAAATAAGCTAATAAGTCCACAAATAAGATTAAACCGACACCCCCTAGATCTTGTGGATTATGAGGGTGTTAGCTTATTTATGTGGCTTATGAGCTTTTGTAAATTTAGTAAAGCTCATAAGCCCACTTTATTTTGTTTATGAGCTTATTAAGTTAAGCCTATGGCTTTAAATAATCCATAAAGTTAACTCAATAAGCTAGTAAAGCCCGTTTTATGAGCTTTTTTGAATTTGCATAATGTGGAAACCGTGAAATGGTATTGAAATCTACAACTCAGTGACAAAATGTGGAAACCCTGATGTAATGTAGAATTTATTAGCTATTGTGCTTGGATTTTTGTTTGTGTGTTTGTGTATGCCGTTGCTTTTGTTTTGAGTATGGATTTGGCTATTACTCTATGTTGACAATGTTTTTCATTTCATTGTTTTCATGTAGACGTTTTCCAAAGTTGCCAAGAGTTGGGCTTCTAAAAGGTTCAACATATTGGTATCCTAGAAATCCAAATTCAACATATTGGCCTACTTTTAGTTGTTGTTGAAAACGATGTTTGTATTGGTGAAGTATTATTAAGTTTAGGATATCCCGGAAACTACACCTAATGATTTGAAATTTTTTCTCATTGTTTGTCGTACCCTTATCATTTAACAGGCCAATACACAAGTTTAGAATTCATACTGATTGAAAAACATGTGTGTTGTTTTTATTAAGATAACAAAACGATATTCAAGTATGAAGTGTCTAGTGTTATCATTGCCATCTTGTTTTCTAAGTCATATAGGAGGCCAATTCTCACAATTGTTGGATTATGGTAGTCGGATAGCACGAATACATTACGCATATGTGAGCCTATTAAGGGCACACACGTTAATACACGGAGAATATATTTTATACATCATGATAAAAACCAAATGGATTAAAACCAATTAAGACATTAAATTATTTCATGTCTTAAAGTTAAAGATCGAGTAGAAGGTTCTCATAAAGATTCTAGGTTTGGTTAGGAATAACTTATGGGTGATAAGGGCTGGTTTTGGATAAGTGGAAGTAAGGAGAGTTGTGATAAGTTTATAACTTGTTTCCTAAGCATATCCCAACTAGGGTTGAGGGATTATAAATACCCCTCTTCCCATACCTCATTCTACACGCCTACAACCTTAAAACCCTAATCAGTTCTCGGTTTTCTTTTTTGTCCCCTTACCGAAATTTCCAGGCCCCTCTCTAGGGTTGTTTTGGGTTTCGTTTCTTAATCAATAACCGAATAGGACCTAACACCATCAAGGGTTTTCGGTTCTTGTTTCACCTCCTAGCTCGACAAGTTTAATCACTCAAGGTTCGAAGTTAAAATCCTCATAAGGATTCTCGGTTAACTATTTTCGGTCTAAGTAATATTCGGTAAATAAGGGTTTGCTATAAAAGGGTTACAAGTTAATAGTTTGTTTGGTAATCGGGTTAATTATACAAGGGTTGTTCGTTTGTGAAGTTAAGCCTAGCAAGCTTAATATATTCAGTTGACGTGATTGTATGAGCAACAGTAGAGGCGATTGTTTTAGTCGCTTAATTCGTTTTCTTGATCAATTGGCTAAGAGGCACGCTTTCTATTTACTTCTTGTATACGTATTAATCATATGCTATTACTAGATCCAATCCGCTACGTACTCGTAGTTACTTGGTTACCTAGATGTTAAATCCCAACAGTGGTATCAGAGCCAAGTTGTTTTAGCTTTATGGGTTACACGTTTTATGTTTTAATTATACGCCTAGTATACATGCCTATTATTGAAACATATGCTATGATCTGCTGCGTTAAATATTTTATTTATGTTTTACTAGTAAAATATGACAATGATATGCGACTCCTTGCCATAAGAGGAATAAAATATATAGATTTTGATCTTGAATACTATTAAAAGTTAATATAGGTTAAAAAGGAAAATTAAAATTGTTAATTTAGCTTGCATGATTCCTTTTTAATTATTGTCTATTCTGGCTATAAGACCCACTCAATCACAATATGTGATGAATGGGGCAATCTAGGCACTTCAGCAGAAAACCTAGTGAGGGTCTTATGGTTCTCCACTTGGGGAAGACTCGCGAGAGAACTCGGATTTTACATGTTTACTTGTATACTTAATGTCATCTTTTGAATTATGAATCTTAGTATGCATGATTACTTAATGTCTAAATTGTTTACACACCCAATTAAATATGCCATATGGCTAAAAGATGATGTTAATGTAGGTCTATTAATTTTACACGCCTAATGTATGCTCATAGTGACCAACCATTTGTTTCGTGGAAAACTGTTTTTGTGAAAATTAATAAGACGTTTTTTTTAACGGCAAAACTTTTATTAGAAAACTAGCAAGAGGCTAGAAGGATTACATACTAATACACATGGGGCTTTT
>BQNB010114166.1:0-21807 GCA_026074375.1 Tanacetum coccineum
CCTAAGCCGAAACCCTAAACCACCCGTCACCCTTTAACTTCTTTTTAACCTATTTTATAAGCCAAGCTAGCATCCTAGCACCTCCCTTGCATAACCATGACCTCACTAAGCAGCCACCCAAGCACCTTACAAGCACCTCCATCACCCTTGCATCACCAACTTGGCCACCAAGACTTCTTATCACCTCCTTGTCACTCCATACTAGCCGAAACCACCTCCACACCCTTACACCTTTCATATCTAGTTTCCTAGCTCTCAAGACTCACCATCTAGCATCCCTTAGTCATATCCACTAGCCTTGACACTAACCAAACATCAAAACTTGGGCACCAAGCTCATATGAGCCCTATATAAGCCGAAACATACACACCCTTTCATTTCATCCTTCAAACTCAAACACACACACTCAAATGGAGTTCCATTCCCTAGCAGTAGTAGAGGATCAAGAGAATCCTCAAGATTAGAATTGAAGCCAAGAACCAAGAGAAAGAAGCCCTTGAAGTCGTTTCTAGGCGTACGAACCTAAAAACCTCATTTCGACCCATTTTAGCTCAAGTAAGCTTATAATCTTGTTCCATAAATTCATAATCTGTTTTAGAATATTCATAAGACTCCTAAGATCCTATATGAACTCTTGTTCAAGCCTTGAATCCTCAAACCCATGTGTTTTTAGTTAAAACCCTAAAAACGACTCGTTTTGATTTTCTAGCTAACGAATCCTTTTTATAAACTTTTGTTATGTTAGAACATCTTATTTGAGCTTATTCTAATAAGCTATAACCTGAAAATATCATTTGGAATCCTAAAATAAGCTTGCATGGCTTTTTGGACTTGATATGTAAATGATTTCCATGCAAGGGGTATATATCGTAACTTTTTGAAATTTATAACTAGAGGGGCTGAAAATGTCATTATTCCAAAGTTATAACTATAAGGACCTATCTTTCCAAGTTTCAAAGTTAAAGGTTTAAATTATATATATTTTATATATAAAGGACTAAACTTGTAAAAGTTTATAAATCGAGGGTATATATTGCCATTTTTGCAAACTTAAAAATATAAAATATAATATTTTTATATAAATTATAAAAATATATATTAAAATTATAAGACTCGATTTTATTAAAACCCGATACATTTATCGCTATTAATCATCGATCGACGCATTATAAAACAATTACGTTATATAATCAACGAAATTTATCATCGACTAGCTTTTGAAGAAACTTAAAATCTTATCGTATCACGTTACTAGGGAATTTCATGTGAGGGGTTCCATTTGGGTATTTGATTTTGAGAGTTTGGTTTGGTTTTACGATTAAAGAGCCTTGATTTCGCACAAACGATACTACAGCCTCTGATTTATGATAGCCTAGAAGATGATACAATATTTCCAGAAATTAATAAATCAAAGTAATACGTTAAACTTTATGAATTTTTGAAACATAAACCATCACACTATGACTTGACATATTACCCCAGGTTGCGTGACGTAGCTGTTACTTTCACTTGATATACTTTATGCCCAACAATCAGATTTCCCCCTGTTAAGGTGATTTATAGCCTCAAGATTTTAAATCTTCTAAAGTTTCCTGTAAACCCGCGAGGGGGATTCATGCTATAAACCCATGAATATGAGTGTATTTTCAACTTATCTATCCTGATATATTAGTGCCTAAGTCCTTACTTTTGCCATTAAGACCCCACTATCATGAACCGTTAATTACTTTTTGGAGTAGGCGCGAATGCTGTAAATAGATCTATTCGGGACTGAACTCCCCGTTGGTGTATCTAAACTTTCTGGTAACCAAACTAGCTTCAAGTTGAACACTATGCGGGTGTTTGGCAAAGTCACCCGTTAGTGGCACATCGAGTGATTATTGATTATCTCAGGTTTCGTGTCATGAGCTTAGGGCAATAAAACAAATTTTTCCAAAATAATTGGTACTCATCTGCAATTATTACACTTTATGGTGTATAACAACGTAACCCACTGTTATGGGTAAGATGACTTGTATTCAAACGTGTTTACAATAAACCTAAGAAATTCACTCAACCTTTGTGTTGAACCGTTATAGCATTTAACTCAGGTAACTAGCATATATGGCATGTAGTGGCACGGACTTGAAGATGGCTAAACTGTTATCATTCAAACTTTATGTTTTTCATGTAGATATTTGGTACCTCTATTTGTAAAACACTGATGAAAATAATGAATGAATAACTACAATTTACAAAACCGTCTCTTACGATTCTTTTCTATGATTATGATTGTTTTTACATGAAAAAAATACACAATTAGCCTTCCGTTTGCTATATATTCAAAATTGGTGGTGTTATAGATTGGTATACAAGAGCTTACGGTTAAAGAGAACAAAGGTTTGAAACCTTAATCTATAACTACTTTTCTTTTTCGCATCCAAGAAAGTCCTTCGTGCCACTACATTTCCAAAATAGATGTAAAAGTACAATAACTATTATACTATTAAATAAATAACTTACGTATTTACCGCAGTGGTTGTTAACATAGTGGATGTCTTCTCCAACCACCCTACTTCCAATATTTGAATGATGTTTTTTTCCCTAACTTTCCCTGACTAATCCCTAGGCTTCCCCACTATGTCCCAGCTTATAACCAGGAAACAACTTATTCTAAGCTCTTCAAATAACTCATTTGGTTTTAGTTCCAAAACCTTCACCAACACTTATACATTTTTCCATGATGACCCTATAGAAGGTCATGCATGCATACTAAAGCTAAAGAATCACCTATTCCACACCAACATTATCCTCCATCTTCAATGCTATCTCCAATGTTTAATCCTCAAGAATTCTTTCTTCCTGAGGAATTATTTCCACTTAAGAAACGAGGTCATAACCGATCATCCTCCTCTACTTCTGCCCTACCTCAAGCATTTGAGATAGGAGAAAGCTCTTGTAAGACAAGTCTGGAACATCACGAGGAGAAAATTGAGGAAATTTTGAATCATCTAGATGAACTCTCTCTCGACAACATTGAACACATAAAAGACAAAATAGAAGGTCTTAGAAAAGGTCGGGT
This sequence comes from Tanacetum coccineum, assembly GCA_026074375.1. Lineage (NCBI taxonomy): Eukaryota > Viridiplantae > Streptophyta > Magnoliopsida > Asterales > Asteraceae > Tanacetum > Tanacetum coccineum. The sequence continues at coordinate 3,062 of BQNB010114166.1, forward strand.
AATCATACAATAAGATTTTGACAATCTGGAAGCTGAACTCCGTGAGTCGCGTACTCAAATTGCTAAACTTCAAAGATAGCAAATGGGAAATAACAACAAGATTTCTCTGGCTCACTTCAGGATTGCTAATCTAGAACAAATCATCGAAGATATCTAGGTTCATCACCAAGCAGATAAGGAAAGTCTTCTGAATGCAATCTGTGAACAAAAGAATAGTCAGGAAGGACCATCAGACTACTAGATTAGATACTAGTATAGCTTATGTAGAACCTACCCGGAATGTGAGGATATAAATAACAACACTTGTTAAATTTTGACTATGTACAATACAAAGGCAAGTTTTTCATGATATAATACAATGGCGATCCCGTTTTATATTCATCTTATGTCCTATATTACATCTCTGTCGTCATCATTATAAATGATACCGTGACTTTTAATAAATCAGATGCTTGTTAGAATCCATAAGTATCTATGATATCACTATTATGGCAATGTTTATTTTTGAACCTTACACATTTTAAAGGAAATAATCTGTGATATCATTTCTTATTACGTGTTTTGTCTTAAGGGGGAATGTTGATAGAATGCCCTCCCAAAAGGACGTCAACATCTGAAGCACCAGCCATGACTCACGCTACCATCAAGAAACTAGTTGATGATAGTGTTTTCGCAGCTCTGGAAGCACAAGCCGCTAACATGGCAAATACTGATAATACCAATAGACTAAGAGAAGCTCCTGTAGCAAGAAAATGTAGCTACAAAGGGTTCAATGAGCTGCAACCTTTCAACTTTAAAAAGGTACATAAGGCGCTGTTGGTCTTATCCGCTGTTGTGAGAGAATTGAATCAGTGTTTTCCCCGTATCAACTGTACCGAAGACTGCAATGTGAAATTTGCTAACTGGTATTTAAACGAAGAATCTCTATCCAGTGGGATAATTTTTGCCCAACCTATTAGAATAGAAGAAGCTTCCAAGATTACATGGGTTGAATTCAAGAAGTTTTGAATAAAATACTATCCTCGTGAACTAAGGTCCAGAAAATGGAAGACACAATTTTTACCATCTGACTGTGAAGGGGGAATGATCTCAATGGCCAAATGTATATGAAGATTCTATGAATGGTACATAGTTTCCCACTATTGGTTCCAGATTCCTGCGAAAAATGATGGAAGTTTTCATCGTGGGATTACCTCGAATATTGAAGGGAATGTTACCGACCTACTACGAGCCTCAAAACCATAAACACTCACTAGAGGAAGCCAATCACACAACATATATCTCTCAGAGTATTCGTACACACAACTCCCCCATCTCTCTCACAAGTACACTCAAGGCGGGAGCGGGGGGGGGGGGGGGGGTCTAACATCCGTATATCTCTACGCGCGAGATGTTCACAAACTAATAGTTTGACGAAGAAGAACTTTATCTCTGTCCTCTCTCACGCGAACCATACTTTCTCTCTCTAAGAGCGCGCGCGAGAGCATCCTACCACCCCTATAATAATCACCAACCACCAACAGAACACACACACACATGAAACTCTCTACTTCCCAATGTCTACTATGCTGTTACTCTAACTAAAAATAACTCCTTTAGCTATATATTAATCTATATGAAATCTATCCCACCCTTGTGTAACACACACCAGCAAGCTACCAACTCTGCCATCAAATCAACCAACCCTGCACAAGAGCAAACACAAAAGGACTTCAACATCTACACACATAAACCCGACGCAACTTACTAGTCACACACACACACAAACTGGTTGACATTACTTGCTGGAACAAGTGTCCATTCTAACCAAAGAACTTAAAACAAAAAGGGCCAGCGCTCTGAAGTAATCGGCTAACAAGGGAGGGGGGGGGGGGGGAGGGGTGTATTAAAGCGTGAGACTACATGAAATATCTCGCGATGGAGAGAGAGGAAAGCATTACACTACATAACACATAAAAAGTACTAGACACATAATAATAAGAGGATCAATGAACATTGGTTGTAAGTATATCTATATATTGATGATTTAACTAACGGTCATAGTAAAGAAAAGTAGGAATGCATTACAACATGGGTTTGTTATGTGGTGGTATTTATATTCAATAATTAGTGATATGTATTTTGTGATTATAAGATAGTTATTAATAATGTGTGAGTCAAATGTAATTTTATATTGTTACATGACACTTATCTATATTGAGAGAGTTCAAAAGATTACAAATCATAGTAAAGTTATATTGTGTAATTTTTATGACTTTGTTTTGTTGTATTTTTACACACACAACAATTATAAATAAAAATATATATGTTAAATAGATAATAACCATAATTTAGTTAAGGGTGATAATATGACTTGTTTTTAGTAAATGGTGAAATTCAGTTAGTATTTGACGTCGTCATTGGTATGGATTGGCTATCCAAGTATCATGCTAGAATTATCTGTGATGAAAAAGTTATCTACATCCCAATTAACGGTGAATTTTTGATCATCCGAGGTAATCAAAGTAAAACCCGACTAAGTCTTATATCTTGTATAAAAACCGAAAGATATATATCCTGAGGTTGTCAAGTTTTCATAATCCAAGTAATGGAGAAGAAGTCAGACGAGAAACGACTAGAAGATATACTGATAGTCAGAGAATTCCCAGAAGTTTTTCCTAAAAATCTACCTGGCCTTCCTCTCGTTTGCCATGTTGAATTCCAAATCAATTTAATTCCAGGAACAACACATGTAGCCCGAGCACCTTATAGATTAGCTCCTTCAGAAATGCAGGAACTATCTAACCAACTTCAAGAGTTATCAGATCGAGGTTTTATCCGAACAAGTACTTCGCCTGGGGGAGCTCCTGTCTTGTTTGTCAAAAAGAAAGATGGATCTTTCAGAATGTGTATCGATTACCGGGAGTTGAATAAACTTACCGTAAATAATCGTTACCCATTACCCAGGATTGATGACTTATTTGACCAACTTTAAGGTTCGAGTGTCTACTCGATAGAAAACGTAAATCAGGTTTTTTATAATAAAATAAATATTAAAATAAGGTCTATCAAAACCTGAGATTCAGGGATAAAGAAAAACCCAAGACTTGCATACAGAACAAGATATGGACATTATGAAATTCAAGTGTATGCTATTTGGTTATTAACAACTCACCGTGCATTCATGGGATCTCATGAACCGTGTTGTTTAAACCATATTTGCACAACACACACACGTACATTCAGATGATAATTCTCGATCTACTCCTAACAAAGACGAGCACAGCAAATCATAAGAGAATAATCCTAGAATTACTCAAGAAAGAGAAGTTGTATGCAAAGTCTCCAAGGTGTTGAATTTCGGATCATCATATCGTGCAATTTCTTGGACACTTAATTGATAGTCAAGGGCTTCATGTTTACCCCACCAAGATTAAAGCAGTTAAGAATTGGACATCTCCTACTACACCCACAGAAATACATCAATTCTTAGGACGTGCCGGCTATTATCAGAGATTCATCAAAGATTTCTCGAAGATTGCAAAGTCTTTGACTGAATTAACCCAGAAAAACAAGAAGTATATTTGGGGACAAGACCAAGAGTCAGCTTTTCAACTACTAAAACAGAACGCTGAAGTGAAGCTTATCCATCTTAGCATTCCAGAATGGAATATGACCGATTATGATTATTAACTGTGATGCATCATGATTCGTCAATTTAAACACATGTAAAATAATATATATAATACTACGAAAAATCACCAATTTACCCTTGAGGACAAAGGTAAAAGGAAACTCTTCAAAATATATATAATATAGTAAAATACGTATATTAAACCGGGACACAGTATATCTCTTTCCTGGAGGGCAACCGGGTTCGTTTGTCGTGGCCGCCCCCGGGAACGGACGTTGTGAAATTTGAAGACCGGATGGGGCCTTAATTGGATTATGAGATTGGACTAGATATCAAAGAGATGATTATGATTAGGCTATGACAACATAAATAAAAGCAAACAAATAAAATAACACACAAAAGCAATTAAACACTTAAAAAACAATAACGAATAATTAAAACGCACAAATAAGCAAATAAAGACCAATTAACACTTAAAAAAAATGCAAACTAAAATTTTAAACCTAGAATAAAACCAAAGAAAATTTTATATAAAAAAGAAAAAATCTTTTTTTGATTATTTATTGTAATATTATGATTAAAAACGAATTACTCTAATTAAAACTAGAAAATAGGCAAATAAAGTCCTAAAAAAAAAGAAAAATGATTTTTTAAAAACTTAGAAAAGGCTAAAAAAACATAAAAACTCAGAAAACTATTTTTAAAATAAAAATCACACATTTAAAATTAAATGTTAAAAAGCTTTAAAAATTGAAAAACAAAATCTAAAAAGTGATAGAAAATAATAATAATGAATGAAAACCTAGAAATATTATAAAACTAAAACTATTTTTTTTGTATTTTTCCTAAAACTTTTTCCTATTTTTATTATTTTTCTAATTAAATCCAAAGAAAAATGATTAAAAATAATTTACATAATGGATAAAAAGTGAAAAAATTCAGGAAAAGATCAAAAAAGAAACAAGGTTTACTAGAAAAATATAAAAGAATACACACTCAGCTATCAGAATAAGCTGTGAAAGTATCTTTATTAGGCTACGGCTGATAATGAAAAAGGAAATTAAAATCGAGACACACATCCCAACCCGGCCTAGGCTTAACATAGTATATAAAGTGGTATGTTTTTCGAGACCCAAATAGAAGCGGTGGGCGGGGCTAACATTGATTGCGAAGCTTCACTTTAAATTTTTTTGTTGCATATTGGTAAGACGTGTGTATTGTGTGGGTGAGGTCGTGGGTTCGAGGTTGGCTAACACCCTTTTTGCAATTTTTTTTATTTTTTTGAAATCTAAAAGCTAAAACTTAAAAAGGACACTTTTTAAGCTACTTTAATAAATCAAGCACTAGCTGAAACCTAGAAATAAGCTTTAAAAAAGCTTTTGAAGTTCTGATTACAGAAAGTGGGCTTTTAAGCTCACTTATTGCATGTTTACACTAAAACACTTGCACAAAGCTCGAATTTAAGCTCAAATCAAAAACCAAAAGCTGGTTCTAGAATCCCATGAAATGCAGAAGCTTTATCAAAACAAGCTACTTTTAAGGCTAAAAAACACTACAAACTTCTAAATCTCTATAATGAAATAGCAAACGCGAGGAATAAAACTCAAAAAAAGCTCAAAAAGCCATAAAAGCTAAACGCACAATTAAGCATTTCAGAGGCTAATTCTTTTGAAAACTTAATATACCTATCAATAACTAATAATCCCAATTCAAAAACAAGTATTATAAGCTAGAAATTCAAATTAAGAAGCTAACCACTAGATACTATTGTTTTTGGCTTTTTGAGGATTTTTGATGAACTTTTAAAACTGATTTACCTAAGATAATAGTCTAGAAAATGAAAAATAAGCTCTAATCTATATTAAGCTATGTGTAATCTATAAACCTACTGAATTTTAGATCCTACGTCCTAATAATACTAGCTTAATTGAAGCTGAAAAAGACAGCAGTAGTAACTAAAGTTACTACTGCTGATGCACTTGACAAAGGGACTAAACAAAAATGCAGGCAACTAAGGTGAATTTCCCTGCACTAGACTTACTCAATAAGAGTGCTAGAACACTACACAAGCCAATTCTAAGCCTAGGAAAACTTGGATCACTTTTAAGCTAGCAAAGAATAAGAAGCAAAATTGCCTAGTGTCTTAGACAAACAAATTAAGCCATAAAATCTCATAAACTCAAAACTAATGTTTCAAAATCTAATCAAACCTTATTAAATGTAATAATCTAACTATCCAATAAGAAATCTCAAGGTTCCTTTGACTTCTGGTGGTCAAACAAGACTAAACCAAACACCCCTTCATACTTAGACAGATTTCATTTGGGCTTATGAAATAAAAATCCAATTAACAAGACCTTATTACCATATATTAATTAGCTTATAACAGGCTTAACAAACATAAATCAACAACTAATTAAGCTAGAATCAAAGAATCTAAAGCTAAGCTACCTATTTTTGGCTTTTTAGTGATTTTTAAGACAAGTAATGAAAATTTAAGAGCTAAGCTACCTAAGCTAAAAAACAGATGAATTTTTGAATAACTAATAAGCAACAAAGAGATAATTATAAAGCACAAATAAGGCAACTAGATAAAGCAAATAAGCAAATCTTACAAACTAATAAGCAATTAATAAGCTATTGGTTTTTATATTAAAGAACAAAGGAAATTAAATGAAACTTTACAAGAGGCTTCACTAAACAGAACTATATGCTCATAAGAGCTAATAACACTCTGCTTATCCTAAAATAGCCAGTAAAGACCATTGGGATCCCTTTCATCTTTGGATCCCCTTCCAAAAGCTTATAATTCTAAATATCGAGGTTTTTAAGCTGATTTACTGTATTTTTAAGTAGATAAACACAACTATTTGAGCTCTATCCTAAGCTTATAGACTTATAGAGCTGTTAGAGAGCTTATGAAAGCTTTTTGTACCAAGTAGCAAACATATGAGAGGAATATAGATGATTGGGAGGGTTTAGTTAAGAACACTATAAATTAAAAAAATCTTATTTTAATGCTTTAAAAACGTGATTACAAATGATTGTATAAAAAGAGATTTACAAAATACATGAATAGTAAATTAAACATTTTAAAAGAAAATACATAAGCTAATTTAGTACTACTAAAAAAACGGGAAAAGGAAGATGAAATGTGTGTGTGTAAGTGTGCTATTTATAGCCACAAGCTGAACCTTCTAGCCTTTCCTTGCACTACACGCTCCTTCTAATCTTATCTGTACGATCTTCTAATCATTGGAGAGTTGATTATGGCCCTTGGATCATGTGATCACTCACACGGATTGCCAAGCTGGCAATTCATTGATGTGACGTTTGTGCTTTCATTGTGAGAGACTCGAATGCAAATCCCAACTTCCTCTTGTGCTTCTCCTCTTCCACGTGGCCTCCTTGCTTGGGTGAGCCAATTAGTTCCTTTGAGATGACTAATTTGACCCTGCCATCTTGTTCTTAGATCCATGAATTGTCTACTTTAACCTTTAATTGTAAAAAAACCCTTTGATTTTAACAGTTGGTGAAAGGTTAGGGATGGATGAACAGTTATAACTTGATTTCGCGCCTATTTTTAACTGAACGGGTAAAAAGGGGGTATAACTTTGGGGTATTGGCAAGATCAGTCCCTCTCTTTGTAAAGTGAAAATGTAATACACATCCAAGTATATAAAAACTTTTAGATTTGGCACATTTGGTCCCTGGAGTTTTATAAAAAGGGTTATGGGCTTAGGGTTTTGGGCTTTTGATTTGGGCTTTGGATCCGGGTGTTGTTTTGATAGGATTTGGCCCATTAAGCTTAGGGATCATTTGTGTAACTTTGGAAACTTGAGGGACTAGATTTGTAACTTTAGATTTTTGTCCTTTTATGGTTTAACTGATTGACATAAGGGTGACTTTTCCTACATTGGCTTCCGGCTCTTTACATACTTCTTTCATTCTCAGTTGAATTGTGCTTTATGCCCGTTTTGATATCCGTTTTCTTATATATGTGATTTTTTGTCTTATCCATACGCTTCACACAACAAAACAACAAAACAATATAGTCTTTGGCCATTTTATGGTGTGTTTTGGTCATTTATAGGTCAATCTTTGGTTTAACGCTATGTGTAATTTTACATACTATCAAAATTCCCCTCAAACTACATCAATACAAATTGCGCTGTTCCTCTCCACAGCAAATATTCACATGCTCTATATCCTAATAATCACTACCCGCATCGCGCAACGTCTATCCAATCTCTCTACTAATCTTAATTACAACACAAAACGATAAGCATAAAAGTCTTTCATGGAAGAAAAAAATTACTCTAACTCACAAGTTATAAAACATTCCCGCTTATCCAACCATCTTTTCAAGAAGACATTTTTTTTAATTTTATCACATATCTTATCTGATTTCTTCTTTACATTAATTGAACTACTAACTTACAACACTTATTCTTATATACTCAGTGTTCGACATCGAATTATCTCATATGTAATTGTTTTCATTACCATTTTACCTGTAACAATATTTTAGTAATCATAAAGGAATAAAAAGCTACGAAACTCAAGTGTCCTAAAAGATAAAATTTAAATCTAACATCCCCCAATTATTCTTTACTTTTCTCCCAATTACTAAGCCACTCTAAAAAATAAGCCATCACTATTATAAGTACATAAAGCTAAGAATGACTAAGTACTACTTATAATTAAAAAACACTTGTGAAAATTTCTATCCATTTTTCTACCACTGCACATTAAATAAAACATCATCAATAATTTTCTTCATCAGCTGCGTCATGTGTGCTCAAACATGAATTCACACACTACGTTAAAATCCAACATATAGTTAGAATAGTATGAAAATCGATCCCCTACATAAGCTTATACACATGCGTGCTATTACTCTTGTGCTTACAATACTCGTTTTAATATTCTTCCAACGACAATTAGTAAGCATCAACAAACTCAATCCTTAGCTACAGACAACAAATCGTACGTTATCACAATGTTAAAGACTACTAACTAAGCCCCATAAATGACCTATTCTTCATCATAGGCGATACCTACCCGGATCCATCAAAACACACAAAGGGTTCTAAAAAAGGGTTCTAAGGTATTTTGAGTACCAACACCCAATCCAGAGAATCAATACATCGAAACGCAATGAACTCTCAGATACTGAAAAAGCCATTGCTATTCGATTAACATTTTCTGGCAAAATATTTGGCAATTTTCCGTCCAAAACTTTCATATCATCAGAAATACTTTGGATTTCAGAAATACGAAACTTTACGTTAAATTTATAATTTCTAAAATATGCAACATTAAAACCAATACAAAACTAATACATTAGATATCACGATTTATAGCTCAACTAGGAACCGTGATAATCAACACTTATCTTATCTACTACAGCAAACACACTATTCATCGGCCCACAATACTAACTCATAGCCTCCTGACATAGTAAGTCACGAATGCTGTCTAACATTATTATTGATACCGAATATGCCAATCGTACACTTCCTACACCCTTTAATCTTATTCAGATGTTCTACAAATCGGATCGAACCGAGCCAAATCCATCATGGAGTACTAGTCATATGCAGATGGAAACGAATTATGTATAATTAATTTATTTCTAATACGTAAATAGATTAATAAAACACCGACCTTTCGCCAATCAATTCTATTATTCCAATCACTATTTTCACTTTTACTTTTCATATCATCTGCCTATCATTTATATTTAACTCAATTTAACCATATACATAAATTTCTACAAGCACAATCTTAATTTTGTAAATCAGAAAAAAATTTTTATATTTTATGAGAACACCGGTCCCAAAGACACATAAAAATAGTCTACTTATAAACTAAAAAATCTCTTATTATACAATATGAATATAAGACTTAATATCATTAATCCGTAATACAAAGCGCTTTCTCTAAATATAGTTTGAATTAGACATTTATATATTAAATAGAAGGTAAAACTTCGTAAATTTTTTAAAAAATGTGAGGGGGAGAAACACGTATATATTTAATCATTTTAACAGAACTGTCGGGAACAGGAAAAACCAACAAGTTATTTTACTATAGCCTTTCAAAAGTCTTTTTCAAAAAACTTTGTTTAGCATCCTAGAATTTTTCTGTATTTAAACTACTAGTCGTATACTCTAATATCCTTAATGCATTTTAAAAAAATCATCAAATAAATAACTTCGCAATACGTAGCTATATATAATCCACTCGGCATAACTTTAAATAATCTACTTGCGATGCCAGCACAAGTCTTTATTACTAATTGATATTCAGTTTAAGCATGTTTAAATTCTACATGAGTACTAGCACAAACCAACATCATTAATATGTTTAAGGTTGAGAAAGCTAGAACTCAACAAAAACGATTCGATTTCACTATCGGTTCAAATAAATGAACTTTTCATTATCTCTTACCCAACGGAAAACCTACATTCGTGTCAACTATTTATTTATTTATTTTTATATTCAACTAACTATTTTTTAAAAAATTTTATATAAGAATCAATAAATAGATAATTAAAACTTAATATTTAAAATTTTTTAGCTAGATATTTATTACGGGAAATACGGGTACGGCAATGAGAACAAAACCACATAAGCAACAACATCAAATCGATAGATTCCCTTGTTCACCAAAAACTACAAACGAACATTGTCCTCAAATGCCTTAACAAGGCGGGTCTCTCTACTTTCAAATCTAAGCCGTTTATTAATTATAGACACAAGATAAACGTGAAGTCCGATAGATTGATATAAAGATAAGCGGATCTTCCCCAAACTAATTTCAAACTTAAAAAGATAAGGAAAGTGAACTTGGGACACAACAAACCTGAACTACGAGAGTCTTCAAAAAATTATTGAGGGTCAACATCCATAACAAAGAACTCACAACAAACAACAAGCGAATAGAATAAGATCGAAAGAAACTAGCCTCAACACATCACGACACATTATTTATTAGAAAATAGAAAGAAGAATGAAAAGGATAAGCATGGGGTAAACTCCCACGAAGCTGCTTGTTTTTTAGAGGTCACCAAAAGGGGACACTAAGTTGAGTCCTGCAAGCTCGACGATCCTGAATTTCATTCGTCCTTAACCAAGGGATGAGTGTGTCGATCCTGGACTTCCTTTGGTGGCAAGTCCCCTTCCGAAGTAATGCTTCACTATGATCTATGTTGGGGAGGGGGGGGAGGGAGGGGGGGGGGGGGGGGGGGGGGATCACCTTAAAGTTTGGATCCCATCAGGTTAGATAACTCAACATTCCGTATGGAAAAACCTTTGGTGATTGGTGAAAGGTCCTGACCAACGAGTTTTTAAAGCTTTCCAGAAGAATATCTTTAGACGAGAGTTGAAGATTACAACTCGATCACCAACATTGAAAATGTCGCTGTTTTTGATCTTTGATCGTAAAGCTTCTTTTCTCTCCTTATAAATCAAAGAAATCTCAATAAAGCTTGACAACGAAGCTCATTAAGTTCATACAGCTGAAGCTTTTCGGTGGATCACCTCGGTTTTTACATATCAAAGTTAGCATGTTTCAAAGCCCAGTATGCTTTATGGCCCTAACTAATTGTGAAAAGGCAAAGAGATTCCATAAACAACCTTAGTAAGGACGTACAAACCAATTGGTGTCTTTAAAACAATACAGAAATGCCCATAAAGCTTCATCTAATTTGTTATCAGACCAACAGGCACGTTTTTCGCCAACCGTCCTTTCTAAATACATATTAAACCTTCGATTTGACACCTCCACCTTGATCGCTCGTTGAGTGATAAGCGGTATGCTAGACTATATGAGGTAACTTCATACTTAGACATTACTTTAGCAAACTGCTTGTTACAAAAATGGGTCCCCACGATCGCTTAGTATAAGCTCAAGTGTTCCAAATCGGAGCAAAAAGAGATTTCAAAAACTTAACTACAACTCGAGCATCATTTGTGGGGAGCGCCTTTGCTTCCACCCACTTTGAAAGAGAATCAACGACAACGAGGATGTATTTATTCCCATGTGAAGACGGAAATGGTCCCATAAAATCGATACCTCATACATCGAAGATTTCACAAACTTGAATAGCGTTTTGAGGCATCTCATCTCGTTGTGAATTTTTGCTTTGTCTTTGACACGTATCACAAGATTTGATCATAGTATGGGCATCTCGATATATGGTAGGCTAAAAGAATCCAGCATCAAATACTTTTCGAGCGGTGAGATTGGCACTATGATGGCCCCCGGTGGGTCCTTCATGACAAGCTTTGAGGATATCATTAGCTTCTTGCCCATGCACACACCTTCGAATAATTTGATCCGCACAAATACAAAAAAGATAGGGATCGTCCCAGAAATAATGTTTAACGTCCTTGAAAAACTTCTTCTTTTGTTGAGTCGTCATTCCTTTGATGATAAAATTCCCCGCATGGTAATTTGCATAGTCCGCAAACCATGGGGTACTTCCACTAGATATTACACCAAGAGTCTCTAAAGGAAAATTTTCATTTATGTCTTTGTTTTCTAACACATCCTTATGAGGATTCTCAAGTCTAGATAAATGATCCGCCGCGAGGTTCTCACTTCCTTTTTTATCACGGATGGTGATATCAAATTCTTGTAGGAGAAGAACCTACCGGAGCAACCTCGGCTTGGCGTCTTGTTTGTTCATAAGGTACTTTAAAGCCGAGTGATCCGTATACACTATGCTTTTAGATAAGACAAGATATGGCCGAAACTTTTCAAAAGCATACACAACGGCAAGCATTTCTTTCTCCGTCGTAGTGTAATGAATTTGAGCTTCTGTCATTGTCTTACTAGCATAATGTATAGGCTGAAAGTGCTTCATCTTTCGTTGTCCTAAAACCGCACCAATCGCGAAATCACTTGCATCACACATGAGTTCGAAAGGTAGGTTCCAATCTGGGACAACTAAGATCGGAGCTTCGGTAAGCTTCTTTTTAAGAGTCTGAAAAGCATCAATACAATCCTTAGAAAACACAAACGGTGTTTCCTTCTCAAGAAGGTGAGTCATCGGTCTAGCTATTTTGGAAAAGTCTTGGATAAAACGTCGGTAAAAACCCGCATGACCTAGGAAACTCCTAACACCTTTTACGGTAGTGGGTAAGGTAGCTTGTTTGCGATACAAGAAAGACTTTAGCACGATCGCGACCATAATTCCGACTTTTAGAATTTAAATGTCTAACACAATTCCTTCTCTACACATAAAGTGGCACTTCTCCTAATTAAGAACTAAATTCGTGTCTTCACACCTTTTTAGCATCTTTTCTAAATTGGAGAGGCATGAATCAAAACTATCCCCAAAAACCAAGAAATCATCCATAAACACTTCCATAGTCTTTTCGATCATATCATGGAATATGGCCATCATACACCGTTGAAAAGTACCGGGAGCATACACCAGCACAAAGGCATGCGACGGTACGCGAAAGTTCCATACGGGCATGTGAAAGTAGTTTTCTCTTGGTCTTGGGGATCTATTGGTATTTGAAAATACCCCAAAAATCCATCTAGAAAACAATAAAACTTATTTCCGGCTAATCTTTCTAACATTTGATCCATAAACGGTAATGGAAATGATCTTTCGATCGCTTCATTTAATTTCCTATAGTCGATACAAACTCTCCACCCGGTAACTAAAAGTGTCAGAATTAATTCATTCTCTTCATTAGCAACAATGGTTATTCCACCTTTTCTTTGGAACAAAATGTACTGGACTAACCCATGGGCTGTCTGAGATCGGGTAAATCATTTCGGCATCAAGAAGTTTTAAGCCTCCATTTTATTGCAACGTGAAGTTTTTTGGAGTTAACCCTCTTTGACTTTGAACCGTGGGTTTTTAATCATCCTCCACTTAAGAATTTTTTTGTGTATAAAAACGGGGTCATACCCTTGACGTCGGTGAGATTTTCCAAGCATGGAGCCCGTTTATGTGATTTAAGCATTTTAAGTGAACCGTCTTTTTCATCATCTTCTTAAACTTTTGTTGCAATAATCACTGGTAAAACTTGTCGTTTTTCTTCTAAGTAAGCATATTCCAAATGAGATGGTAACTCTTTTAACTCTAATTCTAGAGGCTCTTCAATTGAAGGTTTTGCCTTGATTACTTCTCCTTGCTTTAGGTCCATCGGAGGGAGTTTAAACGGGTCATTATTTAACAATTTTTTAATTAACCAAATATCTCCTTCCGGATCGCAATCGGCGTGATCAATTTATGGTGAAATCGAATCATCCTTGAGATAAGCTTCGATTTCTTCTAAAATGAATTCCGAAGTAAGAGGCTCAGACGTCGGGGTGGGATTGCCACCCGAAGATTTATTAGAAAACCCTAGCAATTCCGGAGCATACTCCTCACAAATCTCATCAATGACATCAATTCGGTTAATCGACACATCATTTGTAGAGGAGTATCTCGTAGTTTGATCTAGATTAAAAGTGATGGCTTCGTTATCAACCCGAAGGGTTATTTCTTCTCCATAAACATCAATTAAGGCACGACCGGTTCTTAAGAAGGATCTCCCAAGTATGAGAGGTACTCGAGGATCGGCTTCAAAATCTACAACAACAAAGTCGGTAGGAAAGTGGAACTTTCCCACTTTGACATAAACGTCTTCGGCGAGTCCTTTAGGATGAGTTATGGATCGATCCGCTAACTCAAGAGTCATCCGAGTGGGGGTAAGTTCAGGTAAGGATAACTTTTTCCAAATGGAAAGGGGCATAAGATTTATGCTCGCGCCAAGATCGGCCAAGGCGTGACATACATCCATTCTCGGGAAATTACATGGTATAAGAAACTTGCCGGGATCTCCAAGCTTTTCGGGAATCATTTTATTATTGAAGGAGCATCGCCGATAAATGTCTCGTTCAACAGACGACTAGTATCGGGAACTTACGGACCTTAGGTTAAAAAAAACTCTCAGTTTCCCGGTATATACAGTAGCTTATTTTAAAAACTTAAAATGAAATAGTCAAAGTTCAAAAGCATATTTAAATTTAACAAAAAGAGATCTATTTATTAATTCAAACTTAATATTAAACATAACATTTATGCAATTGTAACCCTCGACCTTTTAGAAGGCTGCAACATCGGTTGTGAGCCGGCAAGATGCAACAAACTTTTATCAGTCTAGGATTTTTATTCTTACTATGGGCTTTCTTTAGAAGACTACCACATCGGTTGTGAGCCGGCAAGAGGCAGTAAACTTTTATCAGCCCACAGTTTTTATTATTATTATAATATATATTTTTTTTATCATTTCATTCATTTTTTTATTTTTTATATTTTTTATATAGAGAAGACTTCTTTTTGAAAAATTCAAGTATAAGTTTGAACTAAGACTAACATTTTTGCTATATACTACATAAAAAAATTTGTTGATTTAAGTATAATCTCAACCAAAACAGCACGTATTATTAATCGGTTTAGGACTTATGGAGAAAAAGCCACAAATTACATACATGAGCTCTTAAGATTTCCAAATAATCCTTGTTTAGCATCTCACTCATACTTAACTTTATCATTTTTTGTTCTTCGCGAAAATCGCGAACGCTTAGCCTAAAAGTTAAGGAACAAGCTAGAGCTCAACACACTCGATCGGGTCAAAATTTATTCTTATTATACCCAGTAGGAAAGTCAAAATTGTGACAAAACACTTATTTTATTTTTGAAAATTTTTAAACTTTTTAAAATTTTGGTGGGAAAACAGGGTACGCAAGAACAACAGGCAAAAGTAGGTCAGATCATATCGAAGATATACTACCCCATACAAAATTAAACCATTGTCCTCAATGTTTTCCTAGCCTAAGGCCTTAAAACCACATAACTAAAACTCAAAAAGTCTAATGCATAACCCAACAATGAAGAAAGTACTTACAAAAATTCTCAAGCCGTTTATCAGATCTAAAAGATAAATGTTAGTCGATAATAATCTTAGGATATCGGATTTCCCCAAACTAATGGCAAGCAAAGGCTAGGAAGCTCGAGTGGACCGGGACAAAACACCGAACACGAGAGTCTTCAGAAAATTTTGGGTCAATCCTACAAAAAATCACAAGCACAAACAACAAGAATCGGAAGAGTACAAGCCTCCTCACATCACAATAGAAATAAGAAAGAAGATTAAGGATAAGCATGGGGTGCCTCCCACGAAACGCCTTTGTTTTGGTAACCGAAGACACAATAGCTTGACTCGATCCCCCGGGATTCATTCGCCTTGGAGAAGTTTGGAGATCCTGGGACTACCTTGGTGGGTAAGTCCCCTCCGAAGTAATGCTTCACACGATGACCATTCACCTTAAAGTTTGGACCATCGGGTTGAGATAACTCGATGGTTCCGTATGGAAAAACTTTGGTGATGGTGAAAGGTCCTGACCAACGAGTTTTAAGCTTTCCCGAGAATATCTTTAGACGAGAGTTGAAGAGTAAAACTCGATCACCAACATTGAAAATGCGGTTTTTGATCTTAGAGTCGTGAAAGCTTCTTCGTCCTCTCTTTATATATCAAAGAATTCTCGTAAGCTTGATCACGAAGCTCATTAAGTTCATTAAGTTGAAGCTTCCGGTGATCACCCGCGGTTTTAAGATCGAAATTAGCATGTTTCAAAGCCCAATATGCTTTATGCTCTAATTCGATAGGTAAATGGCAAGACTTTCCGTACACTAACTTGTAAGGCATACAACCAATTGGTGTCTTAAAAGCGGTACGAAATGCCCATAGAAGCGCTTTATTTTTGGTAACCGAGTCACATAGCTTGACTCGATCCCTGAATTCATTTGTCCTTAGGGAGAGTGTGGAGATCCTGGACTTCCTTTAGTGGTAAGTCCCCTCCGAAGTAATGCTTCACACGATGACCATTCACCTTAAAGTTTGGACCATATTTAGACATTACTTTAGCAAACTACTCATTACAAAAATGGGTCCCACGATCGCTTATTATAGCTCTAGGTGTTCCAAATCAGGCAAACAGAGATTTTAAAAACTTTACTACAACCCTAGCATCATTTGTGGAGAGCGCCTTTACTTCAACCAATTTCGAAAGATAATCAACGGCTACGAGGATGTATTTATTTCCTCTTGAAGACGGAAATGGTCCCATAAAATCAATACCACATACATCAAAGATTTCACAAACTTGGATAGCGTTTTGAGGCATCTCATCTCGTTGTGAAATTTTGCCTTGTCTTTGACACGTATCATAAGTTTTGAACATCGTATGGGCATCTCGATATATGGTAGGCCAAAAGAAACCGGCATCAAATACTTTTCGAGCGGTGAGATTGGCACTATGATGGCCCCCGGTGGGTCCTTCATGACAAGCTTTGAAGATCTCAAGAGCTTCTTGCCCATGCACACACCTCTTGACCCACGCACACACCGTCGAATGATTTTGATTCGCACAAGTACGAAAAAGATAAGGATCATCCCATAAATAATGTTTAACGTCCTTAAAAAACTTCCTTTTTTGTTGAGTTGACATTCCTTTGATAATAAAATTCCCCGCATGGTATTTTGCATAGTCCGCAAACCATGGGGTACTTTCACTAGAAATAACTCCAAGAGTTTTTAAAGGAAAATGTTCATTTATATATTTGTTTTCTAACACATCCTTATGAGGATTTTCAAGTCTAGATAAATGGTCTGCCGCAAGGTTCTCACTTCCTTTTTTTTTATCACGGATGGTGATATCAAATTCTTGTAGGAGAAGAACCCACCGGAGCAACCTCTGTTAAGCGTACATCTGTTTGTTATTAAGGTACTTTAAAGCCGAGTGATCCGTATACACTATGCTTTTGGATAAGACAAGATATGGTCGAAACTTTTCAAAAGCATATACAACGGCAAGCATTTCCTTTTCCGTGGTAGTGTAATGAATTTGAGCTTCAGTTATTAGTATTGCTAGCATAGTGTATAGGTAAAATGCTTCATCTTTCGTTGTCCTAGAACTGCACCAATCGCGAAATCACTTGCATCACACATAAGTTCGAATGGTAAGTTCCAATCCGGGACAACTAAGATTGGAGCTTCGGTAAGCTTCTTTTTAAGAGTCTGAAAAGCATCAATACAATCTTTAGAAAACACAAACGGTGTTTCCTTCTCAAGAAGGTGGGTCATTGGTCTGGCTATCATAGAAAAGTCTTGGATAAATCGGCGGTAAAAACCTGCATGACCTTAGAAACTCCTAACACCTTTAACGATAGTCGAGTGAGGGAGCTTAGCGATAACATTGACTTTAGCACGATCTACCTCAATTCCCGCTTTTGAAATTTTATGCCCTAACACAATTCCTTCTTTACACATAAAGTGGTACTTCTCCCAACTAAGAACTAAATTCGTATCTTCGCACCGTTTTAGCATCTTTTCTAAATTAGAGAGGCATGAATCAAAACTATCCCCAAAAACCGAGAAATCATCCCTAAACACTTTCATGGTCTTTTCGATCATATCATGGAATATGGCCATCACACACCGTTGAAAAGTACCGGGAGCATTACACAAACCAAATGGCATGCGTTGGTACGCAAAAGTTCCATACGTATAACACCTCGTATTTTAGGTCATTGTATGACATTATGAAATTCACAATTTATTTTTAGGGTTTTACGCGTTTACTCGTAAACCGTAAACGTTAAGTTAAATCGCGTAAACTGAAAATGTTCATTCAATGTAAACGGGTTTTTCGTAATTAAAAGTATAAAAACGATAAACGAGCTGTTGTGAACAGTAAAATTACTATTCATCACAGAATATCAAAAACTTGAAAATGTAATATTTTGATCACTCGTCTTACTACGAAGACGTGGACGTAAGAAACGCGAGCAACGGGCTTAAAACGACCAAATTAGGTCATTTTTACGAAAAGTATATTTATAAACGTTTTCACTTTGTAAATATTATTTTACTAAAACGATTAGTCGGTGATTATGCTATATAGAATATTACGTGGTTATCAAAGTGCTATAATACTAGGGAGTTTCATAATGAGGCCTCTTCGGATGGCGTATTGTTAGGATCACATAAATGGACCCGAACAAAGAAGCTTCGGTCACTCAAAGATACAAGACAAAAGTGTAGCTCGAAAGACAAT
>BQNB010114167.1:0-15593 GCA_026074375.1 Tanacetum coccineum
ACTTAATACGTAAGCTAAAGTCAACTTAATGCCAACAACCCATACCAAAACTTGTTTTGACCCGTTTTCTCTGTTAACCCAAACACCCCTTTAAGAGGGTTTTAAAATTTTTGAAGTTATAAAAACTATATTGAACCAAATTCTTTTGAACACCAGGTTATAATCAAGCTAAATTAACACAACTAGACATTTTTCAACAAGAATTGAGGAACCAGTTAAGCAAGAACTCAAGAACAGTTTAAGGAAATATAAAAGACAAATTTTTGCATAAGACTTAAATTTCATTAAAACAAGAGTTGATTACAAAGCTTAAAGTTTAAATTGACAGAATTAAAAAGAAAAAACATTAAAATTACAATACTCTACTCCTACATAAAAACTCACTTTCTACTGTTCATCCTTCTTTTTCTTTTATAGATGTCCCGGGTTTTTTTTTGTGTTTCTTGTGTTTGTGTTGTGAGAGAGATCAAAGACCCAATCCTGGCCATCAATTAGTCTTGTCCCCCAATCCTTAAATCTCAACCCTTGATATTAATCGTCCAATGAACACCTTTAGGATTGCCACCATGGATTTTGGGGTTTGTGAGGTGTGGGGGATGAGATGGTGATGGATTTGGAGTGGTGTGAGGTGGGGTAAGGGTGTTGTAGGTGCACATGGGTGGGGTTATGGTGTTGGCGGGAAATGGGTGAAGGAGATAAACAGTGTTTATCTCTTTTAAACGTGACAGGGTAAATGTTTGGGGTTTTGTCAAGAATAACCCATCATGGATATATGGGGTGTTGCACCACACGTCCTTGTGATGTTAACAACTTTGAGGGGTTAACAACTTTGACCCCTCAAAGTTATATAACACTTGGCAAAGGTAGTCCTTTTGTAAATACAAGAAACTGCCTTTGGCAGTTTTACCCCTTGTGGTATTTCTTTGCCAATTTAGCAGTTTCACCCCCTCTCTTTCTTTTTTTTTTTTTTCTTCTTTAAATAAGATTAGGAACTTAACAAGTTTAGTCCCTAAACTTGTTTTTCTTGACTTTTTGGCTTCGGGGTTGACTTGGGTTGACTTTTCTACACTTGGGCTTGGATTGACTGTGTCTTTTCCACGCTTTTTCATTCCGTGTCCGGTTTTGTCGTTTTGGCTTCGTTTTTCGTCCTTTTCTTAAATATCCGTTCCTGCACAACACAATTAGCAAAACAAGCATACATTTGGCATTTTAAGTCCGTTTTTGGTTATTTTAGCTCGTTTTTAAAGGTAAAAGGTATGTGTAATTAAACACATACCAAGCTCTCTCGATAAACACATCGAATACGTCACCATTTTATCCAAGAGAAGTGAAGATAGAGTGGTTGAACTCTACTTCGTTGGAAGAACTATAACTTGCGGACATTCTCTCACAAAATTGTTTACCAAGGTGAACGGTTCAAATTTCTTTTCCATGCACTGGGCATGAAGATTTGACCCCTAAAACTCTTATGACGCCTTCAAAAAAGGAAGGAAGATAAGTACAAAGTGCCTTCGTGTATCCGTGGTACATTGTTATTAAAAAAAAGGCTTAGGGTAAAAATTATTTTTTTTAAATAAAGTCATTTGGGAATTATAAATGGTTTGCCATTACTTCAGATTGCAACCCATGTCGCTGTCGGAGTTAATCTCAATCAACGACTGAGCTCTTTAATAGAAATCGGATCATTGTTTGAGGGGGAGAGTGTGATTTGAGAAGTTGAAAATTTACCTCATCACACTGTTTTATTAGAATTGATGGGGAGGCTCTTCCATTGCTGTTTAGGGAGTGTGATAATTTGGTATAAATGAACCACTTAAGTTAAAAATCCGTTATTAAGATTATGTTTTTGTATTATAATAGGTAGTGTTTGAAGGGGAGTTAATTAATTTGAACTCAAAGGCAAAAATGTATATGGTATAATAATGCTTAGGGACTTTAATTGCAAGATTGCTACATGTCTCCTATTTTTTAAGCAATAGGGACTAAATCTGCCAAGACTCCAAACTTTGGGAACAACCTTAGGATTGCTTAAACTGAATGAAAAATAAAAGAAGATAGATAACCATTGGGACTGAATCTGCCAACTTCAAAAGTAGTATAGTATAAAAGGAGGAAGGAGGCGGCGGGTTGCCCTTGGTCAAATTTCAAAATCTGGTCAAACAAAAAACATTCACACTCTCGTACGCAACTCGCCGTCAATATCCTCTTTCCCAATCTTTGATTTCAAGCGTTTTTCTTGCAAAGGTAATCATCAAATCGTGTTCTATGCATGTTAACGTATATATAGATTCAAGGAATCGAATTTAAACTCACAAAATTAAGCAGAATAGTTAGATTTCAAATTTAGGGTTCGAAAATTAAAAGTTGTTTGAAAACTAAAATTGATTAAGGGGAAAGGTGCGAAATAAGAATGTGATCACTATGATATATTGGTTTAACCATTTGGCAAACATATGAGTGCTCTATGCTTAATCTTGTCCTCGTTTTTGATCAAAATGTCTTCAAGTGTTTGGTTAGGTGTATTAGTTACTGGGATATGCTTGTTAGGATTTGATCATGTAGTTGTGATGTTTATTTGAGATCATTAACTGATTGAATGCGTTATAAAAGTTGTTCTTGGCGGCGGCTTGACTTTTAAGAAAGTCATAGGTTGTTTGTTTGTTGATAAGAAAGGCGTTAGTGTGTATCTAATGCATAGGATAGCTTAGGATTGCGTTAGGATGTGTTAAGGATTGCCAAAGTGAATGAAATCTGATTTTTGTTTAAGTGATTCTAAACGGCGGGTTGCCTGTTTTGCTAGGTGGCGGTTTGTTTATTTTTTATTATTTTAATGTTTTCAGGGAAACCGCCTCTCAACGGCGGTTTGGTTGAATTTATTATATTTAATAAAATATTCAACCCGCTGTTTCGCGTCTTATTTAACTGCGGCGGGTTGCTTCACGGCGGGTGGTTACACGGCGGGTTGCTTTATATTTTTTAATATTTTATTTGTACAGGTAAACCGCTGCCTCGCGGCGGTTTGGTGAATTATTTTAATAATATTAAAATACGCCAACCGCCATTTCAAAATTTTCAAATATGGCGGCGGTTTGGTCAATATTATTTTAATAATCATGGCGGGTTGGTGCCTTTCCTCGCGGCGGTTTGCTCAATCCACCTCACGGCGGGTTGGCATTCTGCTTCACGGCGGTTTGGGCTAATTTTCATTAATTTGGCCCATTAAGCCCGATAATCTTTAAAGGCCCTCTCCAATGACCCAATTACATATCTATTACCTTTCTGGGTTTAGATAACATGTAATAGTATCTGTTGACCAATCCTGTAACTCGTGGCCTAAATTGTTGCATTTTCATCAAAACTGTGATGAATCTACCTTAATCAGTCAAGGTTTAACCATTTGGCAAACATCTGAGTGCTCTATGCTTAATCTTGACCTCATTTTTGATCAAAATGTCTTCAAGTGTTTGGTTAGGTGTATTAGTTACTGGGATATGCTTATTAGGATTTGATCATGTAGTTGTGATGTTTATTTGAGATCATTAACTGATTGAATGCGTTATAAAAGTTGTTCTTGGCGGCGGCTTGACTTTTAAGAAAGTCATAGGTTGTTTGTTTGTTGATAAGAAAGGCGTTAGTGTGTATCTAATGCATAGGATAGCTTAGGATTGCGTTAGGATGTGTTAAGGATTGCCAAAGTGAATGAAATCTGATTTTTGTTTAAGTGATTCTAAACGGCGGGTTGCCTGTTTTGCTAGGTGGCGGTTTGTTTATTTTTTATTATTTTAATGTTTTCAGGGAAACCGCCTCTCAACGGCGGTTTGGTTGAATTTATTATATTTAATAAAATATTCAACCCGCTGTTTCGCTTTTATTTAACTGCGGCGGGTTGCTTCACGGCGGATGGTTACACGACGGGTTGCGTTATATTTTTTTTAATATTATTTTATTTGTACAGGTAAACCGCTGCCTCGCGGCGGTTTGGTGAATTATTTTAATAATATTAAAATACGCCAACCGCCATTTCAAAATTTTCAAATATGGCGGCGGTTTGGTCAATATT
The DNA here is from genome assembly GCA_026074375.1 of Tanacetum coccineum. Taxonomy (NCBI): domain Eukaryota; kingdom Viridiplantae; phylum Streptophyta; class Magnoliopsida; order Asterales; family Asteraceae; genus Tanacetum; species Tanacetum coccineum. The sequence continues at coordinate 4,061 of BQNB010114167.1, forward strand.
ATTTTAATAATCATGGCGGGTTGGTGCCTTTCCTCGCGGCGGTTTGCTCAATCCACCTCACGGCGGGTTGGTATTCTGCTTCACGGCGGTTTGGGCTAATTTTCATTAAATTTGGCCCATTAAGCCCGATAATCTTTAAAGGCCCTCTCCAATGACCCAATTACATATCTATTACCTTTCTGGGTTTAGATAACATGTAATAGTATCTGTTGACCAATCCTGTAACTCGTGGCCTAAATTGTTGCATTTTCATCAAAACTATGATGAATCTACCTTAATTAGTCGAGGCATGTCATGTCAATGTCAACCTTCCTCTCTAACATTGTTTCTCTGCCATGCATGTTTCCTTTGTTAATTACTCTTATGCAGAATACGATGGCAGAGCAAAATGTTCCCGCTCAAGCACCAACAAGAACAGATGAGCAGATTGTACCTCGCTCTCAATGGTTACAAATCGGGAAAAGCAATCTTCTTTTCGATGCTCAAAAGATATAGAAGAACCCCATCTTTCAGATATCTGTGGACATCTTGCGTAACACCAACTTCTTCAGAGCGTTCTCTGCCTCTGCTAGTGTTCTTGCCGTCTACATTCAGCAGTTCTGGAACTCTATAAAGTATGACAAGAAAACTGGTGTTTATTGCTGTCAAGTTGATGAACAATAGTTCAATCTAAGTGCTGATCTTCTTAGAAAGGCCTTAGATATAAATCCTGTCGACCCAGCTCACCCATTTGAGTTACCTCCGACTGGTGACACGGTGATTGATTTTGTAAATCAGCTGGGGTACCCTGAACCTGTAGAATTTGTCTCCAATATACGTGTGAATTATGTATATCAGCCATGGAGAGCAATTCTAACACTGATTAACCAGTGCTTAACCGGAAAGACATCTGGTGGTGACAAACCAAGACACCCAGTGCTACAAATGTTGTGGGGCATTGTCACTCAAACTAATGTTGATCATGCAGAACTGTTATAGGAAGAGTTTACTCAAGGGATTCAGACATTCTTCTCACACAAGGCAAGTCATAAAGCCAGTCTGAAAGACCCTAAGAAGAAAGCAGTTCCTCTCCTCATTCCTTACGGGCGGTTTACTAAGATGATAATCTACTATTTGGGGAGCACCAGTGATGTACATAAAAGACCTGAGTCTCCTTGTCATCTTCCAGGAGATGACTTTCTGCTAGGTAATCTCAAGTTTATCTCGAAAGGTGAAACAGATGAAGTGTTTGGAATGGCGATTCCCAAACAATTGATTACTCAAGCCATTCAACAATCTTCGTACTATCCAAAGTATCTGGAAATGGTTGCTAAGAATACAAAGAAAACACCACAGGATAGTGCAAGCAAGCAACCTGAACCTGCAACAAAGCGTGCTCCACCCAAGAAGCCCACAACTACTACTCCTGTCAAACCAACCAAGCCACCTTCATCCAAACAACCAAAGTCTCCGACAAAGAAACCTTCTAAGCGTAAGCTTCCACAGAAAGTTAGAAAAGGGAAGCCTTCTTTCCAACTTATTGATGAAGAAGATGAAGCTCAACAAGAATCTGTTCCTCAAGAAGAAAGTGATGATCCTGCTCTCGAATTGGCCAAGAAGATGAGTTTGGATGCGCATCAAGAAAAGGGAGAAGGTGAAGGTGCTGATGCTGACATAGAACGAGCAATTAAGCTTAGCTTGGATCCTTCCTTTCTGCCACAAGGTCAGGCACCTGTTGGAGGAGTAGCGATCAGGGATCCAGTATCTGAAACAACTCCCAAACTACCTGAAGTAGTGGGCAAGGGTAAGGCTATTGTAACCGAAGAACAAGTAGCTCATTCCCTGATCGATCTGTCAAAGAAGAAAAGAACTACGGATCAGTTTATCCTTGTTAGGCGTGATCAAGCACCTCATGATTCGACAACTGGACCCTCTTCTCAACCTGAAGATGATACATCAGAGAAAGTGGTCCATGAATCTTCATCAACAACTGATTCAGAACGAACAGAAAGTGGAACAGAAGCCGCTGCTCCTAAAGGTGACAAAGAACAAGGTGAAGTAGCTTCGTCCACAGTGACATCAGGAGTAGGGATATCTGTTCGTACAGAAGACCAGGCTGGATCAGACCCTGGAAAAGCACATGAGGCTCTGGCTGGACCAGACCCTGAGCCCATGCAAGAAGACCAGACTGGATCAGACTCTGGAAAAGTACATGTGTCTCTTGCTGGACCAAACCCTGAGCACACGGATGAAGAATTCCTCGCTACAGCCTACCCAAAGGTTCATGAAAACCTGAAACTCATAACTGACGAACATGTCATCGAAGATAATCCAGAAAGTCATTCTGGTTCTATGTCGTCCATGAAAAATCTAGAAGACACTGATAACTTTGGGGATCAATTTCTTTATGACAAACCAACCGAAGATGATCAGGAGAAATCTAAAGTTGTAGATGAGTCTGATTCCACCATACCTGATCCAAGTCATCAAACCGTCACGTCAACTCCTCCAGTGATCGCTCCCGTCATTGATTTCTCATCTCCTAAACCGTCTTCACAGGTCACTTCATTCATCGCCCTTGCAGCAAAAGTCGCGAAATAGAACAAGATATATCTGAAGTAAAGAAGACTGATCACTCTGCTGCTGTTTTGGCTTCTATTCAATCCCAAGTTCCTACAGTTGTTGATAAGTATCTAGAAACAAAACTTGATGATGCTCTCCTTAAGTCTCTTAAAAGACACACTGCAGATTTAGTTGAGAAATACTCTGTGCTGCTTGCTCTAGAGTTAAGCAAAAAGTAAGAATCTAAAAAAAGTCCTGAAGAGATTATCAGAATCAAAAGGGAACAAGAAGAGAAGAAACAAGAGCCAACGTATACCATCAAGTCGACCGATAAAGCTTTACTGGAAGAATTTGATCTAAAGAGTGCTCTCTTCAAATCCATGCATAAGAACAAATTTGCCAACAGAAATCCTGCCAACTACAGATTATATCATGCCCTTATGGAAGCATTATAAAGGAATGTAAAATGCCATGGACAGGAAGATGCAGACAAGGTTTTAAAATTACCCCAAAAGAAAGCATGATAGTGATGATGATGAAGACGATGATGATGAAGGCCCTTCAGCTGGATCAAACCAGGGTGACTCAACAAAAAGGAGAAAACACGATTCAAGTGCTTCTGGGTTAGCTCAACCTCCTTTTAAAGATTCTGAGCAAAGTACAAAGAACAAGCTGGATTCTAATACTTTTGCAGCACAACAGCCTCCAACTCACACTTCTTCAGCCTGGCAAATCACTGACACAAAAGATACTCCTCCTGGCCCTTTAATGCAAACAACTGACCATCAATCTGAACAATCTTCTGATGACAATCCAATTACTGATGAAGGGCATGTCTCAGATCCGGAGGACACCGATAACGCTCACATTCCTAAGGTACCAGCTGCTACATGGTTCTAACCGATTCCTGAAGAAGAAAGACCAGCTACACCTGAACCAGAATGGACCATTCCTTCAAATGATTACCTTGAACCAGAGAACAACTGGGCAAATGTATACGCCACAACGTATCAAGACCTCGAGGAGAACAAGCTTCAAAAGAAGACGGGTGATATATGATCCTTCATCAAATGGTTCTGCAAATGAACAGGAAAGAAGAAGCTCTGCAAAGCTGATTTGGAAGGTCCAACTTTCAACTTGGTTAAAGCCTTTCATAATAACAGCGTCTCTCTTCAGTTTCAGATGGATGAATGTCATAAGCTGCTGACTGATAAGGTTGATTTGGTTACACTGAGGGTCTCAAATATGCGTAATGTATATGAACCGTTTCCCTTTAGGAGACCATCAGGTCCAGTAACTATTCAACCACAACTCCATCTTTCCAATAAGATCTGGAAATCTTCTGTTCAGTGTCAAAGAACGAAAAACTAAACTGCCATTATCCATATCCAAGCTCAAAGCCACTTGATACCTAGACTTTGGACTTGAAGAATTAGTTTCGTCTCTGTGGGTTAAAAGTGAGCGCGATTATAACATCAGTGCAGCTTATGGCATCACACACTGGTGGTTCAGAAGAAAGGAATTCTGCATCAACAAACACCGTGAACCCTCAGATCGTGATGCAGTCAGATCCCATATGCGAATTCTCAGCGTGATCAGTATCAAGACTTACGAAAGATACGGATACAACTACTTGAGAGAGATAGTTCTACGCCGAGCTGACTACAAAGAGTACAAACTCTCCGAAAAGGATTTCAAAAACCCTTCATCCAAATGTTTTGAAGATCGTTTCTTTCTGCGTTCATCTTCAAGACAAGCTCAACCACCTACCTAAATCAGACAAAGTTAATCTACACACCGCAGTCAACATGTGGATCAGAAACATTGTCATCAGGAAACGTGTGGAAGACTTACAGCTAGGCATTGAGAGCTATCAAATAAAGCTCAATCTGGAACAACCAAACTGGGATGCATCTGACTTTCTATTCAAAGAAGATTACACCATTGTCAACAAACCCAGAGCAGTAATCTACAGAGACAGGGATGATAATAAGAAGATGATGAGAATAGATGAGGTGCTATAAGTTAGCGAATGGAACGTTGATGAGAATTCCGGACAAAGCTAGATTTCATGGTGAATAAGATTTGTAGGCTGTTCAAAGTCAATAAGGCATGGAGACCAGGAAATGGATTGAAGGGAAAAAAAAAAGGAGTGAAGACTTTATCGAGTGATGAGAAAAGACATAAATGATCGGAGAACTTGCGAAGTCCTTGAAAGCTTTGTCGTGGGACACCTAAGAGATATTGACTACAGACTGATCAGCAGAACAGAGTGACATCGTCACTCCGACACTAAGGTCAATATTATCTTATTGTGAATAATTTATCTTGTACAGTATAAGTAAAAAGTAGTATATCTTTTGATGATTATGTGAAGGAATAATCTATGTCCCTCAACGATTGAGGGGGAGCATTAATATGTTTCATACACGACTTGTGAATAATTGGCACATTTTTCTCCAAATTTTTAACATATTTAAATCAATTGATATCCAAAATGTCAAAGGGTTTAAAATTTTTGATAAGGGGAGAAAATGTGATTAAAATATGTGAATAATAAAAAATGTGATTATTAAGACTCGTGTGTATACTCCGCCCAAACGTGCTAAACAATTTTGAATACCGATGCACATTTTGAGGGGGAGCGTTTCTGAAAAGTAAAAACAATCGAGGTACAAAACGCTTTGATATTTATATCATAAGTACCTTAATTGAATTTTTCAATTGGTTTTATGGAGAGGAGAACTGTACCAAAAGACTGACCATGCATTTTACATTATCGGAGATATAAGGTTGGTAAGGTTAGGTACAAGTTCCAATGATCCAGCCAGAACCGAGATCTGCCCAGGGACAAATCCACAAGTTACTGTAGAAAGTCCATAGTAAGACATTAAAAAGGAGAAAAATGTTGAGAATAAGGGAATATGCCGACTGAGATGGAGCTAGTACTGGAATAAACCGAACAAGGTTTTAGTTATGAAGTCTTGGTTAGCACTGAAGGGGTTGAAAGGATAAAAAAAATAGTAAGGATAAAGGGTGTAAAGAAAAAGCCCTCTAAGAACACTTAGGCAGAAACCAGGGTCAATACATATGCTGACCAGAATCACTAGAGATGATTTGCTGACATTGAAGAAGAGCTGAGAGAATAGAACCGACATCATAGACCAGTAGCAAATGCACAACCCCCCTATCCAATCAGCATCTCTCAAACAGATTCTATTTCGTAGACTAAACACATAAATCTTTTGACTTTCCACTTCAAGTAGTTGATCAATGAAAAGGTGGCATCAGCTCCACCTTCCGATTACTAAAAACAAAACGCACATCGATCTAGAGCCAAGAGATCATCAATTTAATTTGTTAGAACAACACATTGCAATTCTCTTGTCTTTCACACACTATGGAAACAAGTCTATCCTAAGAGTCCTACGCATTATCCTTGTGATATTGCCAGAACATCCGAGTAAAACAAAGGTTTTTCACAATGAAGATGGAAATCATGCTAGAACCAACATCAAACAAGCTCTTGGTAGGTGACTTGTACGATTCTACAAGAATCAAACTTGTGTCAACCGGAAAGAAATGATGGTGCGATTCTACGTGAATCAAACTTGTTCCAGTATAAGAATTGACGGTTATTGATCATTATTTGACAAACAATTCAAAACTCTCCGAAGGTGTACCAAAATATTTTCATAAGAAACACTTAGACTGATTTTTCAAATCAATTTTCTCTTTATTGCTAACTGTTTCATTATAGGATAATTTAAAGATGGAGATGGAGATGGAAATACCTAGTACCAGAAATATAAAGTGAATAACCGAATGCTCAGACTCGATCTACACTTGTTATGAAGTTATGAAAGATCTCATAAAGGTGTCAAAGCTTCCGCAAGTGCACAAGATGGCGATCCATTACATGATGATGTAAGATTATGTTTGGGTGATGATCTCAAGAAAGCTCAAGATCACAATCAAAGACAAGTCAAAGATGAATCAAAAGATCACTACCCCAAATGTACAAGATATCAAATGCCCTACAGCTACCGACTGAAGTGATTAAGTTAGTATTTTCAGGGGTGACCTCCTTTAGGGGGAGATTGTTAGATATTAGAAAAAGACTCGGTCACCCCGTGTATTTTACTGTTTATTACAACTCGTAGTTTAATAGCTAATCGTATGATTTTCGGTTTTGAACCGGGTACTAAAACCTAGTTCCTTTGTTAAGAAACTATATATAACCTCTTCCAACTTTTGGAAGAGAAGCTAGTCATTATCATTTCTACACTTTACACATACACTCTCTTCCTAGAAAAATATCTCTCTATGTGTTCTCTCTCTACGAAACTAGCCAAAACCAAAATCATCAACAGGGCTGATGAAATATGATATCCTACAACCCTATCTAGGTGAGAGGTTTTGGGATCCTCTTGAAAGCGTGCACAAAGGCCAAACACTAAACATGATATCGGTTTACTTGGCCGTTAGTATAATAAACTACCTATCATGCCTCTATATTTGGTATTATCTACGGACTCACCGTCTTCGTCTCTCATGAGTTTGGTTTTCGTAGACATAGGGGTTTTCATTGGCTTAGAGTCTTTTAGTCCAAATTTCTTAAGAATTTCCTTAATATATTTTGATTGATTAAAAAATATTCCATCATCTAATTGTTTTATTTGTAATCCTAAGAAAAAATTTAGTTCCCCCATCATACTCATTTCAAACTTATCATGCATGCTCTTGGCAAAGTCATCACATATTTCTTGACAAGTTGATCCGAATATAATGTCATCAACATATATTTGGACAATAATGAGGTTGGAGTCTTTCTTTTTAGTGAAGAGTGTATAGTCAATTGAAGAGGATGAGGTGTCTTTGTTGGATGGAGTTTTAGAGGGTGCATTAGGAGCACTAGGAGATGATTCATGAACTTGGGTGATGGGGTTATAGTGTCTTCATTTGTCAAGTCAATAAAGAGTTGTTTTGGTGGTATGATGGTGAATTTTGGTTTCTTTGATGGTGTGGAAATGGAAGCTTTTGGTGAGGCCATGGAGGTTGATAATGGTTAGTGTATGATGAGGAAGATGATGTGTTGGTGATGATCATTTGGAAGGGAGTTTGTTTCATCTATAGTGGTTTAAGACTTTTCCGACAAAACTAATCCTACTTCTATGTTAATTATTATCCACTAACTTATTTTTCTCCGTCTACGTGAGTTCGTGGCCATAGAATATTTCCATTTAATAGTGGTTCATGGATAATCCATGTGAAAGAATGGTTCCTAATGAACAAATTCTTTTAAAAACTAAAACCTAACTAAATACATTTCTAAGACTACCATATTTCTATCTATCACTAAATCTAAGTATAATCATATAACCAATCTATAAATTTATTTATTTTATTAACATAATTAGAGAGTGAGACGTACTTAGCCTCTGCAGAGACATTACTTTTAAAATCTTCAAGGGTACAAGCTTAAAGGATGAGGATTAATGGAAGATCCTATATGTTTCTTCAATGTTTGACGAAAGCCAAATGATGCTTTGTAGAGATTTAACCTCAGAAGATATTATGATTTAGGCCATTTTGGTCCCCATCCCCGTTTCAAGGTTCCGAAGTTATTGTTTTCGAACATGTATTGGCATTGATTCGAACGTGAAGCACGTTGAACATCTTCCAGAGAACCTTGAGTAAAGCTTAGGTTGGTGTGAATGATTCCACATTGTGTGATTAGTGTTAAGTAATTTGGTCTACCTTGGTCTCTCCTAGGTTGAGTGTTTGGAACGAGGATAAGTTTTCGTATTCTTCTCGGAGGAGGTATTTTAGACCTCATTGTGGGTTTAGTAAATCCGACTTTGGGTTTTAAGGAAGGTTTTCAAAAACGTTTTACCTCATCATCACTTGCAATATGAATTTTAGTATTGTTTATAAGTATAAATTTTGGTTTTGAGTTTGGGTTTGATTCTATCAATTTTTTTCTTTCTACATTTACTTTCATTGAGCTCTTAACAGAATGTACTTGGTTTGGTTTCTCTAGGTGACCCTTTGGTAAAATTAAATCCTAAACACGATTTATTCTCTGGAAGGAATTTTTGAGGAATTTATTATTTTCTAAGTGAGTGACTACTCTACTATCATTAATTGATATAGCATAGATATTTCTTTTCTAAAGCTTCTTCATTTTCAAACTTAAGGTCTTGACATAATTTGCATTCTTTATTTACGTCCTTATCTTTTTCTAACCTAGATAATTTATCTTTGAATTCTAGAACTTCATTCTTTAATTCTATTTTAGCTTGTTTAAGAGTTTTATTTTTAGCCATGATTTTTAGTCCTATTTTGCATAGTCTGCTATATTCACTATCTAAGTCATTTTCCCATCCTAATGATGATTGGGGTTATCACTAAAGTATTACGTTTCAAAAAGGTACATTCATTGAAGCTTTAGCCATAAGGCACTTTTCTTCCTTTTCTCTCCTCTTCATCTTCTTATTTTTTACTTTTCTATTTCGTTGGGCTATTGGGCTTCAACAGTAACTTTGTGGCTCAAGAGAATCAAATACGTGGCTAATTCACTTTTCAAAACAGTTTCTTTATAACTTATTTATTGTTATATTTTGAGTTGATTTTTGGGCATTATATGTGTCGGCTTCTTTATTAAGCATTGTTTTTCTTTTAAAACCTTTCATCTCTTTAATGTCAAAACGTTAGCAGGTTTGTGTTTAATAGTTCTCGTAGCTTATTTTGGTTTTTCAAAGTCTTAAACTTTCATGTCAAACTCATAAGTGGCTTATTTTAGGTTATATTCATAGCTTATTTTCACAACTTATCTTCATGGCTTATTTGCTCTTCCTATCTTATTTGAGCTTCTCTTTTCGTGGCATTTTGTGGTGTGTTCTTAGTTGCGGTTTGCCTATTAGCTAGTACTTCTTGATTGCGTTTTGGTATTTTCAAAGCTGCGTTTTGTGTATAAAGGGGACAAGATAGTACGTCTTGAAAAGGACTTGGATAGCGACTTGTGGTCCAACAAGTACTTCTTGCGTTTTGTTTCATTTGTAGGTTGCATTTTGCTTTTGTGATTTGCTCTTGCGTTTTGCCTCTTGAAGACCTTTATCAAAGCAAATAGCAACGTTACGCTTCCCAAATCTCAAGACTCATTGCGTTTTGTCTAAGTCAATTGCGTTTTGACTAAAGAAGACTGCGTTTTGCCTTGGAAGCTAGCTGCATTTTGTCTACTACAAAGAACTTGCATTTTGTCAAATGATTGAAGACCCTAAATGCAATAAAACTAAACGAAACTCTGCCAAAATTTTTAAAGCATTATGGTTTGTCAAAAACCTTTGCGACTCGTGTTTGCGTTTTGTGTTGCATTGCGTTTTGTCCAATATCAGTTAGAAACGAATTAGCAACTTATAATAGCACTCGAATTCGCAGTTTAAGTAACTTTGGATTTTTTGGTTTCGAGTGACGGTACACTACGGGACTTACAACTTATACCATCGTGATCGTGACATCGTTTCGATCAACGTGGTATAGTTATTTTACAACGGCGATAACCGTACCAACCCGCAAGCTCAAATTCGCAAACGTTTACATTTCATAAAATCAAAACGAAGAAGACCAACAAATAATACGTTCATGATATTTTAATATAGTTTAAAATTAAGATTTTACACTTTTACCCTTTATTTTTCAATTGTTTCACATTTAGCCCTTTATTAATAAATATTTTTACTACTAGCACTTTCTTTTATAACATTTCTAATATAACCCTTCATTTTTAAACCATTTTCATATTTAGGTTTTATTTTCTTTTCAAAAAGCTTTATTTATTTAACCTATAGTTTTATTCGTTTTCATCGTTAGTCCTCATTACCAACAATGTTGCATCGCTTGTCCTTATTAGAGTTTTGATCAACCGTTAATCATTTCAAACTCAACATTTGTGCACCGTTCATTGTTTTTGCTCACAAATCGTTAACAAAAGTTCCAATACTTCAAATACGACAACGATTTCACCAACAACAATTAATCATTATTTCACGGTTTCTTCTTGATTTAGTAAAATCCCGTAAAAGATTATTCTTTTATCGGTTTAAGTCATAGATTTGTAAAATCTCTTGAACGTTAATTGATTCATCATAACCAAAACGAAATCACTTAATCTACTTAAGATCCTTAATTTAATTTCACACATCGAATTTCAATGGAATATTCAAATTCAAATTCAAAAGAGAGAGAGAGCTGTAACTGACGCAACGTCTCGCAAAACAAAGGCACTCCCACTGCATGGCATGGTTTGAACAGCTCGAGACACATCTTCGTGATCTCTATCTCAATAGTTCGTCTCATGCTGTTGATGCATTTAAACCAGCATTTCACTCATTATTCGGTGAAGAACATCAGACTTTCAGATTGAAGATGTTCCATAATCTGGACCAGTTAAGGCTACAACTTGAAAGAGATAATCTTCTTGAGGTTAATCCAAGGACTTGCCTTGAAGCACTCCGAACACAATTCAAGGAATTTTTTGCCTCAAAAAGGGTAAATTCGTCAAAACATCTAAATCAATGTTGGCAAAAAGATTTCAAAGAATACACGTTCTGCGAACCTGATACTTACAGACGTGATTTACTTGTGAACCTGGATACACTTGAAGCGGTCATTCATAGAGTTGTAATTACATACGGTAGATTACAGCTACAGTCACAAGATGTTCAGATCAATCTAGTTCAAGCAGTGGATGACAGGTTGATTGTAACACCCCCAAAAATATGACAACGCAGCGGAATACCACTTGGGGTGCTACTTCATAATACACAGCGCTAGATACAAGAGAACGACCTCTAAATGTGTCGTTTGTAAAACATTCTCGTTGATTTTCTAAAATCAAAATAATAGTTGTCCCATAATTGCATCACAATGAAAAGCTTAAAAGCGACCCAACGAGATTTGATCATTTGTAGAAATCCAAGTATGAAATCTT
>BQNB010114168.1:0-21807 GCA_026074375.1 Tanacetum coccineum
TTTTACAAATGGAATTATTTCATCCCTAAAACAAGCTTTTGTATGTTTGAACCCCCACGAGCCCTTAGTGATAGCTGTGACAACCACGTCAAAAATAGCAAGATGGTTTTTAAGTTTCTTCAAACTCATATTAACCATGTTGACTTTTGGAAGTTCTTTTGGAACCTCAACTTTGGTGGTCTACTAGAAGGAGTGGGATCTGAAGAATTCACAGAATTCTAAGACCAAAAGGCTTGTTCAACAGATAATTTAGTTTGTGGAACAAATCATGTTTCAAAATCTTGAGAAAGTTTATTAAGAACAGTATAATTGACTGGTGTAGTATTAACTTTCTTTTCTAACATCATAGGATCCTTTTGTTTTGAAAGCATTTTTGAACGACTTTCTTCAGCAAGTATTAGGGTCTCTTCTGAGTCAGGAATCACAATAGCACTAGTTTTCTCAATGACATTACCATCATAAAGCTTTGGTTCCAACTGTTGAGCTTTCTTTAGATAGAAAGGATTTTGAAAACCTAGAGCTTGTTTGGTGGTATGATCATAGAAAAACTGAGGTTTCGTCAACATGTGAATAGTTTGTGCAGATTGATCTCTTTTAAAGACAATATTATCTAGCAGTTTGATCCTCTTTTCTAAAGCAATCTCTCTATCGATGTTTCTAGATTCTTCTTTCTTAAAATCATTTTTAAGAAGATAAACAGTTTGCATTAAAGATTCCTTTTCTTTTAAATGTTCAGAAAGAGTTTGTTTAAGACGATCAATCTCTACAGACTATGCACTTATATCTGAAACGTTATCATTACTCTTTAAATAAACATTTTGTCCTTCTTTCAAAACTTTAACTTGTTCCTTATATCTTTCAAGCTCAGCAGTTAAAGTATCATTGGCACTTTTATTGTCCAGATTTATCTTGGTACATTTAACTACTTGGGTTTTCAGTTGTTCAATCACAGATAATATTAGTGCATCTTGTTGTACAGAAGAGTTAGAATTTTGAACAACTGCTTGTTGTGATTAAATCATACTGAGAATAAGGAATGATATTGTTATCACTGGTTATTTCGATCTCTGACTGGTTTACAACACTCGATTGTTTTGAAGACGGCATCGCCTGCACAGCTTGATTTATCATATTGTTATCCACATTATAAGGATTGTGTAGCTCAGCAAGAGCATATGAACCATAAAAAGATAAATTTGCCATGAGTGCAACTTTAGCAGTGTTGAGTTCATCACAATCAGTGTCATATGCATCCAAATCATCGGCTTGATAAGCAGCATTGTGGGTAATGACAGTCTATGTGGCTTGACCTTCTGCAATTCCTAGATCTGCCAAAATGCAAGTTCCTCCTCATGTAGAATTTGACCACTTTCTTGAGCTTCTACCAGCAACACTTTATCCTTAAACCATGAATCATCTCGTTTCCTCTTAGGTTTAGTGCACTGTTTGGACATGTGGCCTTCCCCTTTGTAGTTGTAACAAATAACAGTCCTTTGTTTCCCAGAATTGCTTCCACTTGCTCCTAGAGTGTATGTCCTTGTAGTATCCGCAACAAAAAAAGTTTGTCTCCCCTCAATTGGTTATAAGGTCACTCTTCCATCATTAATGGTGGCTTGTTGCCTAGGGTTTGACAAATTCCTCAGCTGATTATTGGTAGTGGGGTAGCGGGAAGTGACAACAGCAGTCAAGAAAGACATCATGTGATTAATGGCATCAATGGGATCATCACCTCTTTATAATACTGGAACAATTAGACCTGAGTCTAGTTGGGGAAATTCAGGTTGCTGGTTAACTGTGGGAGCATATTCTAATTGAGAGATGAATGATGATGGAGAATAAACGTTGTGGTAAACTGATGATTGATAATCATTAGATGGATAAGTGATTGAACGAGGTGTTGATGATTGATTGTTTGAGTATTGTTGAGACTGATAAGGTGATCCATACTGTGGAGACTGGTATGGTGAAACTTGTGGTTGAAATTGAGAGTTTTGGTATGAATTTTGATGAGTTTGATAAGGAGACTGGGTCATCTGATGGGTTGCAACCAAAGCAAGCGGGTCTGAGTTGCGTTCATGCATTAAACGAACTTCATTTGCATGAAATTCATGTTGTCCCAAGTAAGCATGAAGCTGATCTATGTTAGTTGTGTGCAAATCCCAAACAAGTTTGACATCAGTTACAAATTTGCTCCACTCAGGAGGAAGAGTATTCAAAAACTTGGTGTTCACTTGAAATTGTTCCAATTTCACATTGTAGATGTTCATGTCATTTAGTAGCAGTGAAAATCTCAAGTAGAAATCACGTAGTGTTTCCCCTTCTTATAAGCAAACTTATCGAATTCATCATAAAGCTTACACTCTCTTTCCTGTTTTGTCAATGAAGTTCCTTGCATGAGAAGTTGAATTCTTTCCTAAAGTTCCTTGGCGATTCGATGATTGCTAACAAGTGCATAGACCTCAGGTGGTAATCCTTGGAGAATGATATTTGTTGCTTTGACATCACAATCAGCTTGAATTGCTTCCGTGGCGGATAGCTCAGAATATTTCTTTGGTCTAGTCACTCCATTCTCCTCAATCGTAGGCCAGATGAGTAGACCATTTTCAACAGATTCAAGTAGCATTCGTCCATGTTGTCTATTCATCATGTATAGCTCCATTATGCTTTTCCAAGAATCATACATATCTTTTTCCAACATAGGTGGACGATTGTCAGCACCCGAAAGAATCGCTTTGTCAGCAAGAGTTGTCATTGAGAAATTTGTATGATAAAAGATTATTGTTTGATCGATCGGTGATAGAAAGTAATTGTGTTTGAGGGTGTTGTCTTTTGTGATTTTTAAGTCTTGAAACTACACGGGATTTTACAATTTTTGACAAAACCGGGAAAACAGGTGAGTGTTTCACGAGATTTTATACGTCAAAGAAATAAACCGTATAATTTTGATTAATCAATTTGATTTTTAAGTTTTTGTTGCAAATTCGGTTGATTAAGCAAATTGCTAATTTGGTTGATTAAGCAAAACTGCAAATTCGGGTTATTAAGCAAAACTGCGAATTTAGGTTATGAAGCAAAACTGCGAATTTGGGTTCAACTGAAACTGCGAATTTGGGTACTTAAGCAAAACTGCGAATTTGGGTTCAACTGAAACTGCGAATTCGGGTACTTAAGCAAAACTGCGAATTTGGGTTCAACTGAAATTGCTAATTCGGATACTGCGAATTCAGCTACCACTGAAATTGTAAATTCGGGTGATACTAAGCAATTGCTAATTCAGGTACCACTATAATTGCTAATTCGGACACTGCGAATTTGGGTAACACTAAATTGCAAATTCGGACACTGCGAATTCGGGTAACACACGGACGAAACTCAAAATCTTTAAAACACAAAAGGACACCTTTTTGATTGTTTTTCCTAAAATTTCTTGCACAACTAGTATTCTTAAACCTATATGTACCTTAAAAATGACAACTTTATGGTTTTTAAGCCGAAAATTTCAAAATCAAGATTTGTACTTTATAAGGGTTTTTTGAAAAAATAAGATAAACAAAAATAAGTTTTTTCTTTTATCCAAAGCAAATACACCTATATCCAAAAATAATAGATCAACTTTACCTAAGTAAATGATCCTTTAGTGTATGACTAAGATTCAAAAACAAAAGAAAAAAATATATACATACGATGTATAAGGAAAAAAACAACTAACCAAAAAGAAAACAAACACAAAACTAAACAAATCACTCCATGGCTCTGATACCAAATGTAGAATACAAGTAATCTCTAATATACAAGTAAGAACCAGAGAGAAAGTGTGAAAGGAAGGATGTGTTTTAGAGAGAGAAAGTGATGGAAAGAAAATGCATTAAGATGAAAATGAGAATACAACCAACCAACACCCTCTCCAAGGCATGGAGAGGGTATTTATACTACATAGGGTGGTCGGCCATGGGCCTTATGAGGCTTTCCATGGGCCTTTGGGCCATATTAGATTATAAACTAGCCATTGTACAAACTACGGGCTTAGACTAATTAATATTGGAAGTGACCGAGACTTTTCTTGTTCCTAACACTTTCTCTGAATTTGAAATTCAATGAAAACTTTATCTAAACTTTATATCATGTTTGAACCTTTGTAATATTTTGAAACTGTTGGGACCTATTCATAAACTCTAATATTTTTATTGTGAAACAAATTTGAAATGTATTTAAAACGGCTCTTTTTGAGGTCGTTTTCTGTGACTTGTACCTTGTGCCTTGAAGTCATACCCCCGGCTACCTTTCCGTTGCGTTCTGAATTTTGGAGGTGTGACAGATTGGTATCAGAGCACTCGTTATAGAGAATTGGATCGTTTTCGAAACCTAGACTATAACTATTTTTCATAAATAAGAGTCTCTCCTTGATATATCCAATATCCGTGCACGCGTACTTACTGGTTCCTTATATTTACTCTCTCGGGCATTACTACGAGTATTATTTGGATAATGATTATATAATACTTAAATTTCTTTTTGATCTCTTACGCCTATCATTAAGAGTATCGCTACTTATTTATATAAAGGTAATTTATATAAATGTTAACTATTTTCGATCACTTATATCTACCTTCTAGAGTGTCTTCATATTTTTATATAAATGTTGTTTATATAAATACTAAAACTATTCTCTTAAGACATTGTGAGTAACACCATGGTCTCATTTATTTCAAGATATTGTGAGTGATACAACGATTGCTAAAATCTTCTCAGGACATTATTAGCGATACAATGGTCTCTAAAACTTCTCGCGATTTTACCATAACACCATTTTTAACGATATTGAAATTCGACATAGTTTGTCAATCCCATTGGTTATTTTACTATTCGACTTCGAACTGAACATTTGCCTCGTACTTCTGAAACGTATATGACGTCACGTAATCTGTTGCATGAAAACATGCCGGGTAATTCGGATACGACAATTAACTTGTCACCTCATACATGGCGCCTTGGAGCATCTACTTTTGAAACACAACTCATGCTCATTCTTTTTCTCTTTACTCCTTGTATTTTTGGAGAATTATGCCACCAACATGACAATTGCTAAGTCCAGCCGCTACCAAATGACTTAAAGCCTAATGTAAGGCTGACATGCTCTTTTGCCTAGAGCGGAACACGATCCGAGATGTCGAGAACGAATCACGCATAAAGATGATGCGTAAATTGTTTTGAATAATATTTTACCAAGTTTTAAATTTATAAAACTCGTTTACCGATACACGCACTAACGGGCAGAGAACCCGGTCGTATGTAGTACAGTAGTTTGGTAAATCCGAGGTCGTCCCAAGAGCTAAGGTTAAATAGTTCTAATTTTATTATTGTCACGTTTGAAAATGGTTTTAAGCTGATTTTAAGAATTACAAAAAAGTAAATACAGAAAAGTACACAGATAGAAGAATTTAGGGAGAAAGGCGTGTTAACCTAACCATTTCACTACCAATGATACGATTACATTTTCTTGTGTAATGTTTAATTATAAGTTCCATTAGTGGTTCTAATGTCGACAAACCAAAATTTTCATTTGAGGTTTGTCCTATACTTACTCTGCGATCCCACATTCCCCTACTATCATACGAGTAGGGCATCCAAGCTTGCAGTGGTTAAATTCTAACTACCCTTAAAACTAATCTATAATCTAAACCGATTATTAACCCTCTCGAAAGAGTTCCCTTAATTTTTAAGTATTTAATGTGACAAAGGTGGTAATTTGCTTAATTCCTACACTAGGAATAGATGTCACGCTACCCTAGTACCCCACTAATCCCAAGTTCAACATGGTAAGTCTAATATCAGGATTAACAAGATCTAAGCCACCCTCTATACTACCAAAACATGAGGATCAATGAAAGGCTATAAGAATATCTAACAGAACCATAATTGAACAGGAAATCATAATCATAACAATAGTAGATACATGGTTAGGCCAGCACTAGAAGTGCTTAGCCGCTCATGGTAACAGCAATGCAGGAATTAATGATTAAAACATAAATTGAATCATTTTAATTCTTATATAGGATGAAATGAACGATTAAATACAATAATTTTGTAAAGTGACTTCTCCCTTGGACCTTCTATGAAATGCTTCGAACATTGGGGGTTTGGTTCACCCCTTAGAACTGTATGTAGAGTGGTAGAAGTGAGTGATGCTGAATGAGCCGAAGGAGTGATCTATTTATAGGCTTCAAAATGTTTACGACGTAACCCTTATGAGATGTTACGCCATAATCTTGCTACGTAAGCTTCCAATCTTCTAGGCGTAAAATAATGTTACGACGTAACCTTGTCGCCTATGTTACGCCGTAATGCTGACTCAGATAAATCAACTCTTGTAAATTTCAATGTTGCGGCGTAAAGTAGAGGCTTTACAACGTAAAGGGTGTGATGACTCATTTCTTTGTTGGAGTATGTTACAACGTCATCCTTCGGGGATGTTACGCCGTAAACTGCCTTGGACTCTCCACTTTAGTGCATTCCATGTCCAAATCCCTTGTCTTTTGCTAAAATGATCACTTGGTCCCTGAAAACTATTAACAAATAATTAAGTAACATTTCCAGGCATTTATAACATGTTTATAAGCATTTTCAAAGGGATTTTGATATTAAAATGTATTAACTATTTGATGTTATCAAATATCTCCCCACTTGACTTCTACTTGCCCTCAAGTAGAACCGTTTAGAATAATTCATAAAAATATTTCCCCAATTTGACTTGAAGAAATGAATTTATAAGTTACTTATGCTAGAAAACATTAGAGCCGAACGCCTCACTAAAAGGGGATCAGAAACACTTAACTCTCATTACTAATTTAAGTGTTCAATTTTGGGGTGATCACTAAATTGTACACACATAGTATGTGTTCTATCATAAGCTTAGAAAGTACACAAGTTTCCACCAACTAAAATTAGGGTCTAAACAGTCTCCAAGGCAACATGGGTGACATTTGGTTTATTGGGTGATATAAAAGGGTTAGGATGGACATGGGATACACTTTCAATGGTTGTTAAGATAGAAACACTAAACAAATAGTCTAAAGTAATCTAAGGCTATCTTAACTAGCTATTGTCCATCCAAGGTCCAAGAGTCTGAGTTTGAAAACCTGATCTTCGATAATGGACTACTAGCTCCGTTCTTCATATTTGTTGAGATGGCTTGGTACAATAATAGGCTACTAGCTCCATAATTTTTAACTTAATTTGCACCATCTTTACATTTTTGAGCACATGGGTGGCTTTTTAGTTGCACATTACGAGATCTTATTAGCAAATAAGTTTTGATGGATCATGTGTATGGTTTTATTTTATACCATTATGTTTCTTTTTCCATTCATATTCATTATGGCTTATGATAATCATTCTTCATTTAGAAGAGCTAATTGTATAATCGGTAGGGGTCCTGCATTAACTGTGATGCAAGTGATTATGCTGTTTTTGCACTAGCAATTTTACTTGATCGTGATGAACTTATTAAATCAACAACTTGGCTAATATTAACTAGTACAAAGCATAAATAGGTATACGGACAAGTGGGAGAATGTTAGTGAATATCATATTTCAATATTAGATATTTCTGTATAATTGTGTCCTAACCTATTTAATGCATTAGTATATTTGTATATTATATATTGTTGATTTGTATGGGTAATATTAAGAGTAATTAAATAATATTTAGTTACCATAATGAAACTCCGTAGGATATTGTATCTTGATAGGAGATCCAATTTCCTTTAGAGATAATGTCTAGGTAGTGATTACATAATCATACATAAATTAGGAGTTAATCCCTGCTTGATCTCTCTTATAAAAAGAGGATTATTCATCTCATAAAAAACACACAAACATTACGATCCATCACTAAGAAGACATGATTAAGTAGAAGATCTTCATCCTACCCGTGTTCTTCGTTCATAGTGATCTCATCTCTTGTATTAAGTAAGTTTTAATGTTATACTTAATGTTATTTGATCGTTCATATTATGATTATATGTTTTTTGGGATAATTAATCAACACGAGAATGGTATGTGTATACTGTCGTCAAGATTAATGTGACAAGTATTTTGTTGGCGAGTTGCTTAACAATGTTCTAAAAATGAAGTAATTTGTTTAAGATTATTCATATACATAATTTTATTTCCCACATTTTGCAAACTTTGTAATACTTAATAAACATGTTACTTGTATTATTAGTATAGGATTCGATGAAACATAATTCTCAAAGTAACACAGAGTCGTCATCAGTTAGTTTTGAATTTGCAACCAAGGTATCATTACCAAATTCATTATGTGCACACCAAAACAATGTAAATCATATATCACTATGTTATTCACTATTAACTTTTTGCAGTATTTTTTCATAAATTTTATTTCAGGATGCTTTATCGGCTATTGGGGAGAATCATTCTCTGTTGGGTCAGTTCAGCACCCTTCAATCTCTCAGATAGATTTGAATATAAAATAACCTAAGTTAAAGTGTCTCGCTGAAGATACTTCAACACCAACTCTTCTAGAGTACTTCAAAGACCAAAAGACTCCTTCACTCCAGTTTATGTAGCGGTTCAGAAACTAAAGAACAAGACCTAAGAAAGAGTTTTATCAAAAAAAAGTAAGAGACTTTTTTAAAAAGGTGACAATAATCTATAAAAAGTATAAACTATGATCATCGCGCCCATTATTAAATCATACACCCTTGTATCAAATATTTTTTATACTTTATCATCCAATACCAATCCTCAACACCTCATTAAAACACCACATCAATGTATGTCATTTTCATTCCATGATTTGCATAGGCATGTAACAAACATACTTCGATAGATAGATGCCCCGAGGTTATGATATGTCAGTTTGAACTTATATATTACCATGTGGTAGGAATATTGTTGATATTGTAATAATCGTCTCCAATGAGAGCAAAAAAGCTTGTGTTTGGGGTGAAGCCGACTAGGTTCACCATTGTAGTGTGATCGGAGCAACTTTATGCTTATGATGGTCGCTATGTGGAATCCGAGCTTCTTCACTTGTGTGTTTTGTTAAAATGATTAGAAGTTAAACCCTGCAGGTATCATGTATTATTCAACCACAATATATAGAAACTACATGAGACATAAATGAAACCCTAACGGACCCTAGACGGGCCAACAAAACAAATCTATCATCTAATACTCCCCCATAGTTAGAGAGGGAGGTCTTTGAACAATCCAACTAAAATTAAACATTGCAAAAGGTGAGAAATCTTGAGAAGTGACAACTTTTTAATGCTTTTGAGAAACTTAATACGATGAGTGTTGTTGTAATCTTGTGCGAGGAGAGTTGCGAGATGGATACCAGTAACTTTTTTTTCTATTGCCATTTATGTAATTTTAATGTCAAACAAAAAAAACAAAAAGGATAGAACATTGACTTTATGACACAAACATCTTGGTTAAGATAATTGTGAAATCATCTTTACTATATTATAAAGCATTTAGGACATTTTATTTTTAGAAAGTCCTAAAAATTCAAACTTATAAACTTACTTATTATGGAAAATTAAGGATGTACAATCTTGACCATCTCATTTTAGGGAACCACATCCTAGGGTGTGCTTGGTTAGAGGTATTAGCGATAAGGAATGGAAAAGAGAATGATAAGTGATGGTTGGTTTGTTATAATGCAATCAATCATTACCTAATACAAGGTAATCCACCATTCCACACTATTTTGAGAGTAATGACATAATTATGCCTTAAAATTATTTCTTTTATCTCATCCTATTTTTTCTCCCCCACTCTCCCTCATGATAACTTCTTTTTTCCTCTTTCAATCTTCAAAACCTGTGTGTGAAAACTCGTATTTTTCAGGTCATTACTTGACTATAAATTTGAAACTATTTACTTTGAACATTTATATATTTACTTTCACGTGTAACCGTTAAGTTAAATCGCGGGAAACAACTTTAAACATAAACCGGCATTTTTTAGGTTAATATTTTATTATTAACTTGCATTACATTTACTACTATTATTTACGTACACAATTTGACCTAAAACTGGGAGGTTTTCCTGCATAATATTAAAAATGTCTTGTTGGTTGAGAGTTCTCACTAGTCATATAAGCTCCTTAGGCGGAGAAAACCGTACACAACGATGCTAGATCAATATCCAACACTAAGCAAAATGTCGAGTACTAATCTTAGCTAACAAATAACCAATCTATCCCAACACAACTTCACGACTCACGCTACTTCACAACCTTCACTACACAACTAGCTATCACACCTGATCCAACTACACAACTTCTTCACATCTTCAAACTTCCAACTTCTTCACACTTTACATAACTTCACAACTCCACACCTTCACAACTTCTCCTCACCTACACTACTTATGTCACAACTATCTAACACTACTAGAAAGGGATCACCAGAGACCTACTTACAAAACACACAAGATTACCATGATCAAGTCAAATTATTATAAGTTTGGAATCATGGACACGATCTAGTGCATAATGAATGTAAGACATGTCTCGAAATGCCCTAACTAGCCTACATAAACTTCGTATCCTTAATGTATAACGAAAGTTCTTCTCTTGCACAATCCATGGATGGATGAATTGATCAACATTTTAAACAAAACTTATAATAAGTTAAGTGACAAAAGAAAAGGGTTTGAAGGACGTTTTAGATCTGAGAAAACTTTGTGGCAAAGAGGTGAGAAAATTGTGGGGAATAGTCCATATTTATAGGACAAAAGGATGACGGTCAATGTCGGCCCCCTTAATTTTAAGGTGGCCACCCATGTAATTATGGGGGCGCCCCTTAATTAGATGCTTCCCTTTTGCGTATTCAGGGGAGGTTTTTACTGGACCATTTCCTAGCCGTGTTAGTCCAAAATTTAAATTCAAATGTTATTTTGAATAAAACATTCTATAAATACAAAAAAGTATATATTTTTAAAAATGTTTGACCCATTTTTATAAATGTAAGGTTAAAAAATTTTTTTTGATCATTCAACAAATTAAAGTTTGTTTGTTCATACCTTTAGTGATTTACGTCGGGTGCGAACTTAAATTTATTATTGAAGAAAACTTGAGACGTCGAAAGATGTTGATGAATTGATGATTAATGATTACGAGTAACTAAAACACTTTACGTTATGTGTTATAAGTTGCATGTTTGTCATCACCAAAACATAAAGAGAATGTATAGATTAAATATCACAAAATTTCTACCAACAATCTCCCCCTTTTTGATGATTACAAAATATGTAAACTATAACTCATAGTAAAATGTATAAGTTACTTGTTTACACTTCTCTCCCTTTTGTCGAAACAAAAAGGTGGACTACAAGATGAGACTTTTACTACACTTCAACTCTTCAATCAAAGAGGTGAGCTTGCATCATCCTAAGTGAAGTTTTGATTCTATCAATCCCTTTTAAACAATGACATTCCTTGAACATTGACTCAGCGGAAGCATGGATCAAATAGATGCAAACTCTTAACCTACATCAAGGTTAGTATTTCGCGCAACAAAAAATATAAGGATGAAAGATACATAAAAAAATGTGTAGATGTCTTAAACGGTTGCAAACGTAATGGATTAGACATTTGCAAATGCTCCCCCTTAGTATATGCTCCCCCTTGATTAGGGCACAAAGAAATTGAGTACAAAAAAGTGCTAAAAACAAAGATTTTTTTTTTTTTATTTTAGTAAAAAAATTCACATATATATAATGAAGATGATAGATATATAAAGCAGACACTTAGTGGGAACAAATCATGTCTGTTTTAGGTATAGAAGCAACTCTAAAGTGTGGTCACTAGAAGACAAAAAAAAATTATGAATGCTTTAAGAAAAGGAAATGTTTAGGGAACCGAATGAATAAGATTCGACCGACACATGCTTAAAGACTAAGACTCGACCAACACGTTCCTTGTGGTAATCAATCCATCTAACCAGATAATGATGTGTATTTAAATAGACTAATAGGTGTAAAATTGAGTAATACCTAAATCTCAAGGTTTCTTTGTTAAGCAATTATGTAAAGCCATTTCATGTTGTGGGGTGTTTAAGGAGAAACATTATCGTAAGACTTTAGGTCAAACTAAATTTTGATGATAAGGATGATTTGATAAGGAAACATAAATGAGGAAGAGATGAGCGTGAATGGAAAGGAAGTGGTTGACTATAGGTTTAGTAGGGATGTTTGGTAGGTTTTGGAGAGTAAGGTTGATGAGGGAATGTTGTTTTTGATGTTGGAGAGATGAGGTGATTGTGTTGAATTTGGTTGTCACTTTGAGGTGAGATTGAGTGTGAGTAACAATGAACTTTGATGGGTGAAGATGAAAATAGAGATGTGAGGCAACTTGTGTAATGTGGGATTTGGTTCCTTAATGTAAGGTTTGTAATTCTTCTGATTTGGTGAATTGTTTTCTTGAGATGGTTATAATGTGTGATGAACAAAGGTGAAAATGTGAAATGGGTTAATTGTTTTGATGATGATGGTGAGAATGAAGTTGGTATTTCAAGTAGAGTATGTAGTCCATAGTGAAAGATGAAGTGCCCTTTGGTTGATGGTTGTTTTTGAAATGTGCATAAACACTTGGGGATGATATTTGAAGTTTGGGTGATGAGGTTTTGGTGTCTTCATTTTTTAACAATGAAGAGTTGCATTGGTAGTATGGATTGTGAAATGAAAGATGGTTTACCTTCATAGGTAAAAACCAATTGTGCGGATTATCAACAACACTGTGATGGCGTGATATCTTCTTTGTGTTCTTCACTTGCTAGAAGTGGAAATGATTTGGTAGTTCTTTCATGGTGGTGACATGTGGATGAAAAAGTAAAAGTCACGACAATGTGACTGACTCGATAACACTTGAAGCTTGAATGTCTTCTTTATGTTTCTTGCACTTGCAGAATGTGGAAATGATTGGTGGTATCATTTCAGGTGTGACATATTTAGAAGAAAAAGTAAGAGTCGCACAATGTGACGACTCGATAACAACTTGAAGCATGAAAAGTCTTCATTGTGTTCTTACACTTAGTAGTAAGTGGAATAAGATGCATTTACATTACGAAAATTCACTTTGGTGTTTGGGATGCAACTAGAACAAGTAGAGGTTTTATGTTTATTAGGTTTGAGTAGTATGGTAAAGTTATAGGTGAACGCGTGTGTATATCCCTTCCCATTAAAATTCGTGGCTCATCCGGACATAATTGAGGAAAAAAAAAATACATGAAGAAGAATAAGACGCAAGCGATGAGCTTAGAGCAATGTCAAGACAAATGATGGTTACATACAACGTACTTCATCCACAAAGTTATGTAGCCTCCTTCTCGATCATTATGAATGATCATAGAACAATCATACTATCGAGTATGAGTTATCTTAAAGGTAGTAGCGGAAAAGGTTGGACGGAGGTATTAACCTATCTATATATAATACGGCATGAATAAGGTTTTTATAGAAACGATTTGACATGAACATTGATTGATATTTTAATTGGGTTTTCGCTAATTAAAAATACTTAAACATTTCGGACGAAATATTTAAGTTGTCAAACCTACTTAGAGGTGTATTAGATTTTTATCTAACCTTACCTTGACGAAAGAGTAGATCATTTTGAAAAGAACGAGATGATGATTAAGGGAATGTGTGAGTGGAGACTCTAAGAAACTTAAGACCATTTAAGACTATTATGACGCTATCCGTATTGTAATACTAAGGTTCATGTAATACATGGTAATAAATTCCTAGTGACAAAAATCTATACCTAAAGCATGAAGACATAATGTATGCGAGATTTATCTAAAGCAAACATCCACACCAAAATCAACAAAGATTAATGTGTAAAACAATATGACATTAAACGTTAATTGAGATAGGCATATCTAATTCGTTATGCATCAAATCAATATAGTGTAAATGCACATTTAACACGTAAGTCATGTAAAATGACGCATACAAAACATATTAGCATTTAGCATTTAGGAGCATGTTTCATTTTAGATAAGCTAAGAGATATTCTATCTAGATTGCTAGAATAAGATGAACTCCTTTATAATAGACATGTATTTAATAGCTAAGCAATTAAACATTGAGCATCAAGATAATCAAGAAGACATATAATTTGCATTGAGTTTTGAGGATTGACTAAGATAAGGCCTAATTTACTAAATGCTTATTTTGCCACGCCAATGAATATACAACCTCTATCGATGTATACTATCCCTAAGACATATTTAAGAAGAGCCATTTAATCAAGTTAGAGAATGAGTATGAGACTATCACTAGTGGTGCTCAATTCAGGCTAAACACGACCATTTTTACAGGTTATACACCGAACCCAACTTCACTCACCTTGGAAGCAATTCAACCGTTAGGTCAAATTGAATTTCTAGTGCAATAGATTCTCCAGTAGTCATTCTCATGTTAGACAAAATAGAATTCTTATATTTGCCTAATGAAGTGTAGCATAGTCATTCTCATGTTAACCAAAATAAGAATCTTATATTGCCTAATAGAGGGAGCAAAGATAAATTTGTATTATCTTTTCATAGAGGACCTAATATGACTCAACTAATCATACTTTAATTCTGGTTCGCATAATCCTAATCAAGATGTGTGGAATTCTAATATAAGCGTAAGCAAGATGTTTTAATCTTTTGTTCAAGATCTATAGGTTGATTAATTTCGATTACATATTGCTTGATTTAATGGATGTCTTATATTTAGTCATCTACATGTGGTAGATGGCACATGTGATATTTAACCGTTTTTGTTTTTTTCGAAGATAACACATTTATAACAATTGCATGGCAATGTAAATTGTCTTGAATATTTCGACGAGACATCCAATTTGTCAATCCTACTTCATTATGTATTTCCATGCATGGCATTAAACATATTAGACTAATATATTTGAACACAACTACTGATAAGTAGACAAAATATGGCATTATCAATACCAAGTGTGAGTTGTGATCCCAATTCATATTCTTTTCATCTACAGAAACGATTGCAATTATTTTCACACCATCGAGTGTGATATGATATAGTATATTGCAAACATATCTTTTATTATAAGATATAAATCTTGAAACTAAAAATAAGAATCTGATTTCTTTGTCCATACTACAAAAAACTTGTCATTGAGATTCGTATAATATATCAACCATAATTTGAATAATGATGATATATCCTGAAATCTTTCTGACCCTCACGTACACTCATTTAAAAGAAAATAATAAATAATTAAATAGTGTGTTCCATTAAACCCAAATTCTAGTTGTAAATTTAGCTGTGCGGAAAACTATTTGTTGGTATGTAATAATATTACAAAGTTTTTGAATTTATGAGTATGAGTTTTTCAGAACCATTTTTATACAACACACATCTTTTTTAAAATACTATATGTTTTTAAAAAAATATAATTATGTGTGTATGTTAAAACCATGCAAGCACAAACATTCTCTTTTTCTTAGTTATTGATGTATTAATACAATCTTTTTTTTGTTTGACCAACCCAAGGTCAAACCAAGCAAGTTGTTAAAAATATTTAAACGTGTTATTGAAAATGGATTAAATCGTTGGAAATATTTAGGTGACTAGTTTTAATACATTTAATAATATACTTGACAAGTTATTGAACTCTTATTCCTAAATATATTCCCATACATGAAAAGATTTACAAGATGTTTATGTAATATTTGTAAGTTAAGTGATCTATGCCTATATGCAATGCAAGAACAATTTTGCAATCTTAATGCAAGGAATCTAGCATAAGTTCTAGTTATTCATAATCAAAAAAACTAGCTACAAACGAATAGTGTGCATGACACACGTGCTTAGATATTCAATTAGCTTAATTACAAGTAGCAACGATTATTTAATAATTTTTACTAACTTAAGATATAAAGAAGTGCACATAATCACATAGCATATCACATAAACGTACTTGTCGTAGTTTGGTGTTTAGAATACAAGAATTTAAACATAGCTTTGTTTTGTTGAAGACAAATTAGTTTTCCTCCCCATTTCAAAAATCAAGTTTTAATATTTTTTGAAAAGTTAATTAAACAATTTTTTCAAAGATATACCGACTAGAAATGTCCGACTCGAAAGGAAAAGACAAAATACAAGTTTTACGTTAAACGAGAACTCAACTTTTTAGACAATAAGTTAGTGTTTATGCCTTCTGACATAAGATAAAGGTTTTGAATAAATACTTGGAAGTATTTTTTATATTGAAAGTAGACTCAATTCTCTCGAAATGGCGGTGACATGACTTCTACGGATTTACGGTTGTTTTATATGATTTTTTTTAAAGTTTATGAAAAAACGCGAATCAGAACAGGTAGTCCCTTATACTTAAGTGGGCCGCCCAGGAATTAATGGGGCCGCCCACCTGATACTCAGAAATTCAATTTTTGTAAATAAAATATTTTCTGACATTGGCTGTAAGAGGTGTACAACTTACTGATTTGATACCGAAGATAAACACTTATTTTAAAGCATCATTTTATCTCGAGTTAAAAAAAAGTATCATTATGTATATAGAGATCAAAACTAACCAAGTAATCAACAAGACACTTTTCATATTTACAATCCCCCTTAATAGGGTAATTTGATACATGGAATCGTACACAATATTTAAAACCATTTTGTTTTGTAAAATTAATGAGACGTGGCTCTGATACCAATTGTTGAAATCATAGAGGGGGTGGGGGGAGAAATATGTTTCCATTTAAAAAATTCTAAAATATTTCATATCAAATTTACAACTCAAGCGTGTACAATATGATGATGTTTATACAAGTGTATATACACATATTAATACATCGATTTACAACAAGTACAACCCAACAACACAATAATCACATTTATTCAAGACATAATAAGACACTATACAAACACATCCCACATTTGCAAGTATAAATATAAAGCGATCATGCGAGTTTACATGAAAGAGATAATGAAAAGGAAATTCAAACCGGACACGAGATTTATAGTGGTTTCGGTCACTAAGCACCTCTCGCCCTACTCCACACCCCTGAGGTACCCAACTCAGAGTTTCTTCACAATCAACAAGTCCCTAAGCGGAGAAAACCGACACAATGTGCATATATCAATTTTCGACACAAGCCTAAATGTCGAGTTCTAATCTTAGCTAGAACCAATCTATCACAACACAACTTCACAACTTCACAACTTCACAACTTCACGACTACTTCACAACTTTACTACACAGCTTAGCTTCACACCTTGATCACAACTACACAACTTCTTCACATCTTCACAACTTCACAACTTCTTCACACCTTCATAAAATTCACAAACTCCACACTTCACAACTTCTCCTCACCACACTACTTATGTCACAACTATCTAACACTACTAGAAAGGATCACTAAGATCCAACCTACAAAACACACCATGAACACCAGATCAAGCAATTTATACAAATTTGGTGAATACATGGACTCGACTATGCATTAGTGAATGTTAAGAACATGTC
The DNA here is from genome assembly GCA_026074375.1 of Tanacetum coccineum. Lineage (NCBI taxonomy): Eukaryota > Viridiplantae > Streptophyta > Magnoliopsida > Asterales > Asteraceae > Tanacetum > Tanacetum coccineum. Next base: position 17,540 of record BQNB010114168.1, read on the forward strand.
ACGAATTCCCTATCTACGTACAATAACTCGATCATAATGATAACGAAAGTTCTTCTCTTAGCACATCCAATGGATGGATGATTGGATCACATTTTAAAACAAACTTATAATAAGTTAAGTGATCAAAGGAAAGAGTTTGAAAGGAGGTTTTAGATCTGAAGAAAACTTTTCTACAAACATAGGATGAGAAAAATGTTAGGGAATATCTAGTAGATTTAAAGGACAAAAAGGAGAGCCTGGGGCCGGGGGGGGGGGGGGGGGGGGGGGGGAGGGGGGGGGTTAACACCCCCACCCCCCCCCCCATATTTGTGTTTGTTTAATGGGGATAAACACCCCCCCAAAAAAACACCCCTTTATGTTTAGAATAATAATTGGGGGGGGGGGGGGGGGGGGGGAAAAAAAAAAAAAAAATATATTAGGGGGGGGGTTGAGTGAATAAAAGGTTTGTGGGGTTAAAAATGGTTGGTAAAAAAGGTGGATTAAGAAAGGGGGGGAAGTGGATGGTGTAGTAATGGGATTAGGATGGGGGTGGGGGGGGGGGGGGGGGGGGGGGGGGGTGGGGGTTGGGGGGGTGGGGGGGGTGGGGGGTGTGGGGTGGGGGTGGTTAATTTGGGGTTTGAAAAAATTTGGTTGATTTTTAATAAAAAAGTTATTTTTATTATAAATTTGTTATTTTTTTATTATTTTGTAAAATTTTTTTTATTAATTAAAAATGTTTTATAATTCAAACAAATTAAAGTTTGTTTTCATACCTTTATGATTTTTTTTTTTAAAAAAACCGTTTTGTTTCGAACTGAATTTATTGTTGAAAAAAACTTGAGACTCAAAAATTTGACGCATTGATGATTATGAATTAAGAGTAACTTAGAAACGTTTCTATGTGTTATAATTGCCTGTTTGTCATCACCAAACATAAAGAGAATGTATAGATTAAAATATCACATATTTCTACCAACAAACGGATTGAGATGTCTTTACAAGAGCCGTTTGCTTGGACAGACAACCCATACTGTGAAGCATGGTTGAGTTGAGAACACATAAATATTTTAGCAAACTATCAGCTGTAAACGGATTTGAGAAGTCTTTACCAAAAGTCGTTTGCTTATGGACTAGCCAGTTCTTGATGTTTGTTAGACATGGTGAACTGATGACCATTTGTTGTGTGGTCAGAAAAACAACACTAAAAGATCCTTCTCACTCCCATCTTGGCCCCCAAACTAATCAATATGTTTTTGAATAAATCTGAGCATATCAAAAATAGCTTCACCTTCAGATTCAGCAGTCAATCTCAACTCCATCATCCTCTCAAGATTTTCCCTTATAAGTGGATACCTTATTTCTGCAAGCATGTGAATTTTAGTACCATCTTATAATGCCAAGATATGAACTCCACAGTTTTCATAGAAAGTCCAACTCTTAATAATCCATTTCTCTTGATTCTTCCAAATATCATCATCTGCCGTTTCTTCAAACATAATCCATAAGTCTCCCTAGAGAACTAAATCAAATCCTCAGAGTGTTGTTGAAAATCTCTGCATCACTAAAACTATGTAGCTTAATGGGAAAAAAAGGTACCCCCCCAATCTATCAAATCTTGAAACCATTTCAGTAAAAGTCTGGATATATCTTGAACTTCCATTAGCTCTAAACACTCTGTAATAGTCATGAGGTACTCCATATCTATCAGTATGATAAAATGCAGATTCCTAGTTAACAATTGGATACCTTGTGCATAGAACTTCATAATCAATCTCTTCTTTATTAGGAACTATCTTTAGAGAAGCTCTTTGTAACACCCCCAAAAATCAGGACAACGCAGCGGAATGGTAACAAGGGGGTGTTACTTCATAGTCCAAACGCACAAGTCACAGAAAACGACCTCAAAAGAGACGTTTTATAAAATGTCACATTCAGTTTAGTAACAGTGTCAGAGTTACACAGGTTCCATTTATAATGTATTAGAAAACATTGTCAAAACGTTTGTCAAATAGTACTCAAGTTATTAAGTCTTCAAAAATATATATATATCCGCTCGACTCGAATGCTCCCAATGCTCCACTAGCAAAATAGTAACCTGAAAATACATGCTAAAACGTCAACAATAATGTTGGTGAATTCATAGGTTTAAGTAAAAATCAGTATTGAAATAATTTAAGAAATATTTCAGAAGAAAAGTAGCGTTACAACATTTAAAATGTTATTTCTGAAATCCATCCGAAATCCAAGTAGTGATTCAGTAAATCAAGAAGTATTTAAAAGTGGGCCACAAGATCGAAGTAATGGTGGACTAAGTACATATTCCGAAGTCCAAAACAAGTAATGTATACAATATCAACACATTCATCAAGTCTAAGTAATATAAGAATTATTGCACTAAGCTCTGACACCGAAAACTTGAACTTATTCAATCAATAGATTGGAATGCCCCGTAAAAGTAGGATGTTCTGCCAAACATCCTAGAAAGTAATCTCAAATGTTCAATGCACCATAAGTCAGCTTGTGACCCCAAAGAAAGGTGGGGATTGTCAATCCCGATAGATCTATCCACAACACTCGCGCTCACGACACTAGCAACTGACGGTTCATGATAAATAGGGGACTTAAGTGGCAGAGAAGGTACTTAGGCAATAATGTAATCAGGAAATAGCATACAGTTTTGAAAACACTTGTGTCCGTAGTAAAACAATCATGTCTAAAATTCACAGTTTCAAATATAGGTATTCACGATCTCAAATCATGTAGTAAACAAATCAAGCTTTAGTAAAAATAATCATGTAACACTTATGTATAGAAATCAATAAGTTTGTGTAGTAAAACGAGCACATATTCTCACCCCGAAAACAGTTTAAGAAAACCATTAAAAGAGAAAAAGGTTGGGAGCTAGAACTCACAAAGTTATTAAAGAGGCAATTGTACTTTAGAGTAAAATATAAATTGAGTTTTTAAAAGAGCATGTATTCGCCTTCCGCCCTCGCGGGTTTATAAAACATTGAAAAGATTGAAATGCGAGACTATGAACTCACCTCGAGTGAATGGAAATCAACAAGTATTCACAATAGAAAAATGCGTCACGAAGGAATCCGAAGGCAACCTAATCCAATATAGGTCGTATAAGTACTAAACACTTTGATTATTTATAGGTCGTATAGCTCATCATACTATCGTTCGGGCTATCATAATTAAGAGGTCTTTAGTGACGTAGTGGCAGCTAGGAACACTTATAAATCGTAAATCCAACAACTCGTCGATACGGCACTCCTAATAGGCTCACATTATGAAATAGGTCGTATAAGTACCGAGTACTTGAATATAATCTTATAGTTGTTACATCGTACTATCGTTCGGGCTATCATAATTTAAGAGGTCATGACATGACGTTCGAGGAGTTAGGACACTTTAAATCGTAAATCCAACAACTCGTCGATACGCCATCCGAAGAGGCCTCATTATGAAACTCCCTAGTAATATAGTACTTTGATAACCACATAATATTCTATATAGCTCAATCACCAACTAATGGTTTTGGTAAAATTGTGTTTAATAAGTTAAAACGTTTATAATTACCGTTTTAGTAAAACTAGCATAACTTTTGCGTTTTAAGCCTGATTTTGACGTTTCTTATGCCCACGTCTTCGTAGTAAGACGAGTTATCATAATTTGACATTTTTCATATTTTGACCCTCTGGTGAACAGTAACTTTTACTGTTCACATCAGACGTGAGTTTTATTTAAACCGTATTTGTTGTCGTAAAACCCGTAAATGTCGTATTTTATTCGTTATAGTTCCGTTTTTAGCGATTCTTTCGAGTACGATCTCGTAATTAAAAGTTATATCATATTTTTGATGTTTTAAAAATATGAGTTTCTGTAATGAATAGTGCTTTTTATAAAAGTATTTCTCATCGTAAAATCGTAACTAACGTATCTTTTTCGTTATAAATCGGTTTTTCGAGTTTCTTATCATTTTGGAATCGTCATGAGGCGTATTATTTTTATATAAGGTCTAACCTACTGTATGAAGTCGAAATCAAATCACCCTTTTATTATCCAAGTGTGTTCATTTATAAAGAGTTTGTTTTATTAACTTTATAAACCCTAATTTATACATAATCATGTTTATACTTAAACAACATGTTTACATACTTTTAAGTCCATTAATCCATGATATATATAACCATATGACATAAGAATAAGTGTATAAATTCATAAACATAAGTGAAAACTCATTTTACATATTAAAAAGTCCTTAGTGGTGATTTTACTATATA
>BQNB010114169.1:0-21807 GCA_026074375.1 Tanacetum coccineum
AAAAGGACACTCAGTTATCTTAGACTAGTGTACCTCAAGACCTTGAAGCAGATGAGGCTGTCCATAAAAAGGGGGTGACAGTGTGGAAAGGGTTATCACTACTGCTGCTAGCTTAGATGCAGCGTAAGACAGTAATAACATAATTAGGACCCAGACCACGGTAATGCCTAATGTTGACATTTCTTAAGGAATGGATATAGGTGGCAGTCCCAGGCGCCAAGACACCATGGGGGTGCTCCTGCTCAGACTAGGTCTGAGAGAGTGCTTGAAAAGTCCAATGAACCACCTCTCTCAAAAGGTCACACATCTTGACGTGGGGAGGGCAAGATGGAACATAAATTTGAATTTGATGGCTAATGTACCACTCACACCCCCATGATTCACCTCTCCCAGGAGGTCACAGGAATTGATGACTATGTGTACAAAATTGTCAAAACAGGTGATAGACTTGGAGAAATAGAAGGATGCTCAAGCTGTGGAGATCCTCAGACTAATGAAATGAGTCAAGCGATTAGAAAGACAAAGGAAGTCAAGCAACTCACAACCAAGAATGAGGAAATACAGACAGTTTGAATCTTCAGATGATGATTTGGATGAAGAGGATGCATCCAAACAGGGGAGGAGCAGTGACAAGACAAAACTAATGTTATGCAATTGCTGAAATGGAAATTGCATAAAAATTGTGGAATTCACACTCTGTTTATGATGGTAAACCTATGGAGATTAATATGCTAGTAGAGAAAAAGTATCCACTGATCAAGAATTATTAGAGAAAATGCTGAACTTGCAGTTAGACGCTAAAGAAGCAAGTACTATGGCATTTGAGCTTATCAAGTTCATTAAATCAATGATTGAAGAGTAGTAAAATGTTTGAATACATCCTCTTAATGATTGAGAAGCTTAAACTGAAGAAACTTGATGATTGACAAGTAAATATCAAGTTTAGGGGAGGATTGTTGGGAATTTTGAGTTACTACTGTTAGTACTACTTTACTACTGCTGGTTCAAGATTGATACTGCTACTGAAGATTAAAGAATATAAACTAAGTCGTTAGTACTGCTAGTTAGTTTATTAGTACTGTTAGTATAAGAAGTTAGTACTGCTTATGTGATATGCATGAGATATATTAGGAATCGATATGCATGATTATTTAACGCGTTTTGTAATACCATTAGGGTTTTCCTTAGTGTATAAAAGTAACCCTACGGCATAGTTAGATACATCAGTTCTCACAGCAAACACATATCAATTTATAGTTAGTTATTCTGTAACCTAGGCAGAATATTTGCAATCAATATATTCAAGTTTAGTATTCATTGTTCTTCTTAGTATTGCAAGTTAGATTCCGCATAACTTGTAGTATTCATAATCAAAGTTTCTCATATAGTTAGTTTGGATTTATCTAGGTTAACTAAGCTTTAACAATCTAAGAAGATCTGTTTATTTAGGACTTCACATTCATCATATGATCAAATATGTACTTGGAAAAGTTAAATTTTTAGTTTGTAGCAAGACAGATGATAGCAGATGCCATAGTGCTACTAAATTCATCTCAAGTTGTAGTTTTAGCACTAAGGCATTACAGAATTGTATGGATAAGAAATTTCCATTGGAATGAAAAATAAGCTTTATAGAATATAAGCTTTTGTGTAAGATTTTCATACCCCATGAGTGTGAGCTGTTCAAAACTTATATCATTTTGCAGACATTTAATCCCTTTAGCATCTTCTAACATAAGATCACTTTTCACACTCTTCTTAGTGATGATCACCTTCTTCTTATCTACTAGGGCTTGTATCTGACATTTCCCATTAACTGTCTTAGCCATATCAGTTGCCTAGAACTGTTGAATGCTTGATTGATATACTGTAGGATTAACCGTTAACGCATACTTGATAGAACTTGCATTCAGGAAATCAATAATGCCGTCAAACCCATTACTTTCTTAGAGTTTTTCCAAAAACGCAACCAAATTGTGAGTTTCAGCAAACTTTGGGGTTAACATTGTGATGGGTTTTGATGATTAAACATGAAATTGAGTTAGGGTTTATGATTAGAGAGTATATCAAGGTGTAAAATTGATTGAATGAGTGATTGAAACCCTTAATCAAAGTATTAATGAAATCACCCTCAACATCATTAACTTAAACTGGCAACATAAAGTTAAGCCTAACAGTATTAACTAACCCAGCAGTAGGAAGTTATGTCTGGCAGCATTAACTTATGCCTAACAGCAGTTTGTGAATGCCTAGCAGCATAAACTAATACTAGCAGCATTAAGTTTATGCTTAGCAGCATAAACTAGTACTGGCAACAGTAAGTTTATGCTTAGCATCATTAACTTTGAAACACCAGCATTAACTCCAATTTCATTCCAAAAAGCATTTCCATCATTAATTTTGATTCTCACAAGCTCTCTTTTTGTTTTTAATCTCACAATATCTCTCATTTCTTTTTCTTACCAATTCACTCTATCTGTTTTTATATCACACATCAAGAGCCCTAACAAACAGTTTGGTACAAAATTCTATCAATTCCTTTAGTTTTAAGTTATCCTCCCCACTTCCAAGTGTGTTAACTCTTGAGAGAGGTGGATCATAGGACTTGTTTAGATGCAGCCTTAAATCAAATTTGAGCTTCTGCACCCCCAATATGGTAACTTGGCACTCGGGACCACTACCTAAATTAGTTCCCTAAGGAAAAGACTTATTAAGTGTTTCCATGGATTGGGTCCTATTTATGTTACCACTGTCCTGCTCTGCTTCTAAGCTAGAAGCAGTAGTGGCAGCCGGGACCACTATCTGAACCAGTTCCCTAAGGACTTGGCTCATTAAGTGGTTGCCCATAGGATTCGGGTCATATATGATGTTACCACTTGTTCCCTGCTCAGCTTCTAAGGCTGGGAAGTAGTAGTGGTAGCCCTTTCCATTCTATCTTCCTACTCCTTCTAGACAGTCTCATCTGCAACAATATGAATAGGTCCACTAGACTAAGATATCTAAGTGTTCCTTTTGGCTTTCCTAGGTTTGTGGGTCTTTTTGGGACAAGATTATGATAGAATATTGATTGGTTCAAGAATATATAGTGATACAGTTGTGGATGTGTGTTAGGGTTTAGTGGGATTTCCTGACCCTTCACCCACTTCTGCTTAATGTTACATTCCCTTTCATCCAATCTTAATTATCCTCCCCTCAAACAATACTTCAAAGATTAAGTAGTCCAATGCTAGCAATCAGAAAATTAAACCTACTAACATCAAATGCCTTTGTAAGAAGATCTGCAACACACTTGTGGTTTGTGTAAATCTTGATCACTTGAATCAACTTCTTCTCATAAGAATCAACTTCTTCTCATAAGAATCTTTGATGAAATGGTTCCTAATCTCTATGTGCTTAGTTTTTAGGAGTTTGAACACTGGATTCTTCCACCAATTACATAATGGTGCTTTCTATTATCACAATGTTAAATCTTGGTGTTCATGAGTTGAAAAATCCATAATCAAGCATTTTGATTTTTTTTTGAATCCATAACACCTGACCACAAACAAATTAGCAGTATCATCATACTCTTGCCTTAGTAGTAGGAGTTGGAAAACTATTGTCTGCTTCTTGCATTGCCATGAAATTAATCTTCTTCTAAGAAATTGACAACCTCCTATTGTGGATTTTCTGTCTAAGCTAGCTTTAGCATAATCACTATCAGAAAAAAGCTTCCAAGTCAAATGGTGAATCTCTAGGATACCAAAGGCCCAATTTAGGTTGACCATTCAATTATCTAAAAGTTCTCTTCACAACATGAATATGTGAAGTCTTTGGTGTAACTTAGAACCTTGCACAAGCACAAACAACAAACATTATGTCAGGCCTAGAAGCTGTTAAGTACATCAATGATCCAATCATTAATCTGTATAAGTGACTCTACCAGCTTCAGCTTCTTCAATCCTTAACCAATGCTCTTATTAGTCTCTATTGGGGAGTGGCTTGCTGTCCTTTACAGTGGCAATCATACTTTCTTCCCAATATTTCAGCTACATATTTGTCTTGGCTAATAAAGATTCCATCCTCTTTCTGTTGTACTTGCAGACCTAAGAAAAAGGTGAGCTCCCCTATAGAACTCATTCTGGAATTCTCTTATTACCATCACTCTATTCAACTTAAAGACATAAATTTTTCTTTGTAGACCCAAAGATGATGTCATCTACATATACTTGCACTAACAGGATGTCACTCTTGTCCTTCTTGATTTGGAACCTAATTTTCATATCAATGGTGCCTCTTTAAAATCCCCCCCCCCCCCCCCCCCCCACCCCCCCCCCCCCCCCCCCCCATTTTCTAAAAGGTAGGTAAATAGGGTCATGCATTGACCAGGCTCTAGGGAGCTTGATGTAGACCATACAAAGCTTTTTCTACCTTATAGACTTTATCAGGGAAATGTGGATCTTCAAAACTAGGAGGTTGGCAAACATATACCTCCTCTTCAATAGTACCATATAAGAAGGCACTCTTCACATCCATCTACTACACAATGAACCCCATATATGATGCATAGGCTAAAAATAACCTGATTGCTTCTATCCTAGGGCAACAAGGTAGCAAAAAACCTCTTCATAAATTAATTCCTTCTTCTTGGGTGTAACCTTGTGTAACCAATCTTGCCTTATTTCTAACAATAATTCCTCTCTCATCTTTCTTGTTTCTAAATACCTATTTTGTTCCAGAAAACTTCATGGTTTATTATAACGCTTCACATAATAGATTAGGTACTATAAGGATGCAGAAGGAGAAGGTGATAGCTTACGCCTCTCGAAAACCAAAAGTTCATAAGAAGAACTATACGACTCACGACCTAGAATTAGGAGCAATAGTGTTTACTCTAAAGTGTTAGGAACACTACATGTATGGCATGAAGTATATCATGTTTAAAGACCATAAGATTTTACATCACAACCTAGATCAAAAGGAATTGAACACGAGACAACGTAGATGGTTAAAATGGCTTCGTGATTACAATTAAGAGATTCGATATCACCCTGGAAAGGTAAACATTGTAGCATATGCTCTAAGCATAAAGGAACTGACTAAGCCTCTCAGGGTGAGAGTCTTGGTGATGACCATTAATTTAAACATACCGCCACAGATTCATAGGGCACAAGTAAAAGCCTTCGAGAAAGAGAACGTTAAGGATAAGAACCTTCATGCTATGGACAGGGAGTTTAAGACTCGTCTCGATGAAACTCTCTACATTAGGAGCAAGAGTTGGTTACCACACTTTAGAGACTTAAGAGAAATGACCATGTATGAGTCACATAAATCTAGCTATTCCATCCACTCTGGATCGGATAAGACACATCATAATCTTAAGCAGTTGTACCAATGGCCCAACATGGAAGCAGGCATCGCCACCTATGTCAGCAAATGCTTAACATGTTTAAAGATGAGGGACGATTAACAGAGAAATCCAGTTTACTAGTACAATCAAAAATACCCCATTAGAAATGGGATGATATAGCCATGGATCTATTCATAAGGCCACCAAAGACAACAAGCAGTTACGACATGACTTAGGTAATCGTGATCATCAAAAGAATTATGTTAACGTGAGACACAAACCCTTAGAATTTCAAGTTGGAGATAAGGTCATCGAAGGTATCGCCTAGGAAAGGAGTGATGCATTTTGGCAAACGAGAAAAGCTAAACTCTAGATATATTAGACCTTTTAAGAATATAGCAAAGGTAGGAACCATTTCCCATCGCCTTGGACTTCCAGAACAACTCAGCCGAGTTCATAGTACCTTCTGCGTGTTGAACTTGAAGAAGTGTTTGTCCGATGAAACTTAAGTAATTCCGTTAGATGAGATCCAAATCGACGACACGCTTCATTTCATCAAAGAACCTGTCAAAATCATGGACTGTGAGGTCAAGCATCTAAAGCAAAGTCGTATCTCTATCTTTAAGGTTCGTTGGAACTTGAGAAGAGGTCCCAAGTTCACCTGGGAACGTGAAGACCAGTTTCAGAAGAAATACCCATATCTATTTGCTAAATCTGTAACTGCACCGAACGTCACGTCTTAAGTTTTGAGGACAAAGCTTTTCTAACGGGGAAAGGGTGTCACACCCTGTAAAAATTTCTAAATGTCATCATTGACTTTTTCGTACTTTAGCTTGACTTCTATGATTTCATGAAATTTTGCGTTTAATCAGGGAGTTCACCCATGTATATCTGAGAATCGTTACCAGAAGCATTTCGGGTTGCCAATTAATGTAGTCTTTCGACAGATGTCGTGTTTGTAAGTTTCGTTTAGATATTTAAATTTATGCATTTTTCCAGTCAAGTCATTGCGCGTTTTAAGTTTTTGCGTATATCGTAAATATCACTAGTAAGATATTGCGTGCATGGAAAATATCTAGAAATTCAAATATTGCCTCCTTACATGTCCCTAAAAGAAATGAGATCAAATTGGTCCCCTCCCTTCCCCTTCTTGCTCACGTTTCACATACAAACACAAAACACACTTCCAAAAGTTTTGGTAAGGTGTCTCCTAGATATTTTATTTCCTAGGATTCTCTTTTTTAGTTTGTGTATAAGGACTAGGTGCAAGGCACCATATTCATTCTCATCTCTTCATTTTTCTCACACACAAAAATTGTTCTCTCCTCCCTCTTCTCTCTAAAAACCGACGAACACAAACACCCCTTTATATCATCTATATTTCGATTTTGATCAAGATTTTTGAAGATAAAGATTATTCGGGGTTGATTATTTTTAGTTATTTGGGTATTTAGAACATCGTTTGGGGTGTTCTTTAATCTTTGATCATCATCATAAATCCATCATTTTCGCAAGTTCATATTTTTCACACTTTTCTTGTAGTTCCTTGATCCTTATCACGTAAATAAGCTAGTTGTACAAACCGTTTTGTAAAAATCAAAACTTTAAAATTTACACAACCTTAAAAAGGTTGTGTATGTGTGTCAAAAATTATAAAAGAATTAAATAGAAAGTGTAGTTGTGATGTTGTGGTTATTTTGTCAAAAAAATTATTTTCCAAAGTGCTTATTGCTTAATTTTGGCTTATTAATAAGCCCAAGGTGCTTATTAGGCTTATTTATGTGTCGAAACATAAAGGTTTGAACTTTATGGTTATACAAGTTTCGCATTATTTTTCTAGGTTATTTTTAAAGGGCTTAATAAATAAGCCTAACAGTCATTTGTTTGGTCTAGTGGGCCTCGACCCAACACAAAGCCCAAGCTGTGAGCCTTAAGCTCACATCATAGCTTATTTGGTTAGCTTATTTATAGCATATTTGATAAGCTAAGATGCTTATTTGCTTATTCGTTTGCTTATTTGTCTAGTCTTGGACTTTTGATATTTTAATTATTACATTTAGGCTTATTGGGCCTAAAAGCCCAATAAGGGTCTGTTGGGTTTCGACTTATTTCTTTAATGACTTATTGCTTATTTTTAAACTTATAAGTTAGCTTATTAATACTACTATATAATTACTTATGTAACTTATTTATTATAATCGTTTTGAATATATATACTTAAAGTGGAAAATAATTGTTGAATACCGTTTGGATATAAAGGTAGAGATTTGACGTTAGACGGAAAGTATGAAATATTGTTGAAAGTGATTTTTGGAATAAAGTCTATGACTTTAGGAAACTAATATATACGAACGGGTCCTGCCGAAATTTTATAAAATTTTTATACTTAGAATTATTTTGAAAACCTATTTTCTCAAAATCTCAACAAAAGGACGAAAACCTATTATTTATACATAATAAATAATATATATAAACTTAGATTTGGTCAATAATCTAAAGTACATTTAAATATACGCAATTCCACGTATTTTCTTTAATATCGACAAAAAGACGAAATAATAAATATTATTATTTTAATACCCGATTAAAAGACGAAAAATATAAATTTTATAAATTTTATAATATGAAATCCTATTACTTACTATGTAAATTAAAAATATGAAGACACTCATATCAAACACATCCTAGTTATTATATTGGGTTACCGGCTAAACTTCCAAAACATATTTACTTTTGTTATTTCTCCTACTATGTTATATATTTAGTATTGATTATCGTAATACATATTATCAAGTCAAAACCACTACGACCATCATACAACTAACGTAATAAAACTTCTTTAGTAAATAAAGGAGAACTACTTTCGAGGACCTTACACATCTACATAATTTCGCGTTATACCAAATTTGAACCAAACCGTTTATTATTTGGTCAAGACCTAGCACAGTTGTACACCATCGTGTGATCATTCGTTATCAGTTTCTTTACTTCATCATTTACTGTGAGTTCATAGCCCCATATTTTACTTGTTTTACATATACTTTATAACTTTTAGGGTGAGAAACATGCTCGTTTACAAAATCGTTTACATTACTGATTCCAAACTCATTTATATGCTCGTTTGCAAATTCATTTTCATGATTGATATCACACTCTTTCTACACTCGTTTTACTTATGAATATAAGTACTTTAAGCTTTTACGAATACGTTGATTTCTTTTACTATGGGACCACAAGTGCTCATCTGAAACTATTTACCTGTTTATATTATTGCAAGTTACCCTATGCCAAGAAGTCCCCACTATCATGAACCGTTAATTTCTTGACCGGAGGTACCGATCGACTGAGCGCGAATGCTGTGAATAGATCTATTGGGATTAAACTTCCCCGTCTGAGTAGATAACAACGCACTACCATGTAGTGCATTTCATTTGAGGAACTCTAGGTGTTTGGCAATGCACATACTGGGGCACCAACTTGTAAACAACGTGTACTTAAGGCTTCGGTGTCATGAGCTTAGCGTAACGTAAATGCTCTTGACAGATATTTTATGTGTTACAATAGTCATACGTGTTGAAATCTTGTGGTCCACACTACTTTTGTTGAACGTTTCCAATTACTAAGCACTTTTCATAATACTATGAGTGAAGCAGTATCCACTAAACGTTTTTTATTCTCGTAAATACTTTGCTTAAACCTATGAATTCACCAACTTTATGTTGACCGTTTTAAGCATGTTTTTCAGGTGCTTAGCTTTGAACTTATGTGATGTGCTATGTGGAGTCTACGTGCAATATGATATCATCTTTCAAGACTTTATTTATCACTCATACTCGTTGTCTTTTGAAAACTTAATTACGCTTCCGCAACGTTTTAATTTCATTTGAAATCTTGTAAGACTTATCTATCTTAATAAATGCAACGAGTTATGATTTTCAAAACGTCCATTAGTGGTCGTTCCTTTGTACTTTGTGTGATGTATATTATGACGTCACGCCTTCGAACATGTATTCCGTCCAGGCCCCGTCTAAGGGTGTGACAATAACAGAGGACAAAAAAGACATTGATAAGAAAATAGATGCACAATATGCTCTATTTCACAACATGATAAGCATCCAGATGAAAAATTACGTCAAACAGATGTAAATGCAGGACGTTGAATTGGTATATTATATAGATTTTATTAATTTGTTCAGTGAAATTGTTATATTATTTTCAATTTTAAATATTTTCATCTTTTTATGATAAACAGACATTCTTCCCAATTTACTACCTCATCGTTTTCAACCTCAAAAGAGAAAGTTATGATACTAGGAAACAACGACTCTGATGCAACTTACGAAGAGAAATATGAAGAAAACTTTTGACTTTGTGGTAAGAAACATTTTTTATGTATATTGCATATTTTTTTAAGTGCGGTATAATATCACAAGAAATAAATGAGTATATGCTGGTCAATATTAATCGTTACCTATTAATTTTTTAGGACATGTTTGCAAGGCACCTGCTGGTATATGCACATCCACAAGCAGAAAAGAATTATGACAATTAGTAAAAGATAAGTAGTCTTAAAAATGAAATGGAAGATAAAAAAACAAAAAATAGATTGTGGTTTGTATATGATGATGCATATGGAGCTATATGAAGGATTGAATGGGCCAAAATGGAAAACAAGCCTGCTCCCTGAAAATCACGAAGATCATCAGATGCGGATGGATAACTTGAGATCAGGAATCACAGCAAAAATAATACTACATCAAGTAAATGATAAAAAGAAGATGATGTCTGATTATAAAATTGAGATGACTGAAAAAATATTTCATATCACAAGAGATATAACACTGTTAGTTACATATAAAAAATGTATAAAGAAGAAACAAAACTAAAAAACAAAAAAATTGACATATTCTAAAAATCAAACATAGTGTTACATCAAAGTATAACAGAATATCACAAGTGTGATGTGCGGTTGATTGTAAACCGAGGTTTTACAACCCTCCTAGGCAGTGTACCTAACTATTGTAGTGTAGTATAGGCAAGACTCGGAGGGTTATTATCGTTCTCTAGGGGAATTGTTTGGGTAGTCTCGAATGGTATGGTCACTAAGGTCTAGAGGTTGAGAGAAGAGTATTTTTGTATTTTTATATTTTATGAAAGCAAGTAAAATCTTGGGTTTGAAGGGGGTTTTGATTAAACTAATAAAATACTCCTAATTCCATACTAAGTGCAGAAAACTAAAAGTGATGGAAAACTCGTATGGTTAAACAAATGTGTTTACCTAATCATGCACTACTCCCTAGTTGTCTTCTCCAATTTTATTACCCATCATCCTCGTAATGGAATGTGTAAGTATTTAAATGATTAAACACCTAACTCAGAATCCACCCAAATGAAAAGGTAGTATGAAGACTATTGCGTGGGTATGCTCTAACCTAGCCGCGTTTCCATAGACGTCTTCGCTATGCAATTACGAAGCTAGTTTTCTAAAGCCTAACGCGCATATAATTAACAAGAAGTAATAAGAAAAGATAAACAACTAGGTTTCATGCAATCATAAGCAAACACACATTATATTTAGCTAAGCATGTTAATTAAAAGCGAAGAAAAATAAATCAAATAATACATAGACATATCGAAATATTAAAAGGGATAAAGGACTTCACTTTAATTGAACATCTATTATGGTTAGACAAGGGTTATAAAACCTTAAAAATCATCTAAAAACATGGCTATAAAGTATAGGTTCGATCCTCTAAATTTTTCCACACAAAACATAAAAACTAGGGTTTGTATATATAAGGATTAAGTCACGACGACGTCGCTTATAAATTGCGACGCCATCAACCCGTTCCAATCCATAGAATACAACGGGTAATTTCTTATACTTTTGTAATCGTTTAGTTTTTGGTATCATTCGTTAACTCGGTTAGTTTACCTTGGCTAAAACAATTACTTTTGTATTAATTATGATGTTTGAAGGCTAATACCTTCAGGTATTAGCTGTTATTATGAAGATCTGAATGTTTGGTTTTGTTTATATCTCGATTGCTTAATTTATCGTTGTATGCTTGTTTATGTTTATCAATTTATACTTGTTTACGTGCTTTTGTATGCGACCTATCATTCAACTGGATCTAGTGATACGGACCAAGTAATCTAGATGCCGGGATAGCTCTCCATATAGTGATTTATACATCTAGAATCATAGGATCACAAGTATTGTCCTTTTAAAATCGTGCTAAGGATACGCTTCTGGCTTAACTAGTTAACGAAAATTTCCTTTGGTTTATTAAACATGTTGACTAGTAGGTGAATCTAGATAATTCAACAAATAATGTTCTGATTCCATTGGATAGTTGGACAAGTGGACTACTAGTGTATAAATTGCCATTAAGCAGTAAGTGGGTAAAGTCTCTATGAGCTAGGGTTTAACAAGATCACCATTGCTTTAATCCCTAAGATAGATTATAATTAGAAAATAAGGATGCTTTATGTGGATGCTTTAATTATGACAGAATTAATGTGTCTAGGTCTTAGGATGAAGTCCCACCTAAGTCTAAGAATGATATGCCTCTTCGAGATAAGTAATCATTGCACTAAATAAACAAACCAACATTCTAATTGGATTAATGATGGCTAATACAGTTTTCTATCATAAGGCTCGACCGCTCTTTTATCTTCTGTTAATTTTCTTACGTGGGTTAAAGTCTCTTGAATTGATCGTAGTCACCAACCAAAGCCGTGTCAGTCTCTCAGGCTGAAAACCCCCCTTTTACCTATTAGAATTAGGATTAGAACTAACATAGGATTAGCATTGGTTTGACTTAGATTAGAATTAACATGGATTAGATAACTAAAATATAAATAAATTGAGAGATTTAACCTCGCTTCAAGTATTCGACACCCTACTTACCATGAATCTACCACCGACCGGGTACACTGCCCGTTAAAGTGTTGTTTTTGGTTAAGTCGGCAAAATATAAATTTAAAACTTGAACTATTATAAATAAACACCTCACAACGACACATCAGCCTCGATACTTGGTACTATCTACCGCGTCACACTCTTCGTCTTTTGTGAGTTTAGTATTAGAGGACATGGGGGTTTTCATTGGTTTAGAATCTTCTAAGCTAAATTTTTTAAGCATTTCTTTAATATACTTAGATTGTTGTGTGTTTGTGTGTTTTCTGCATTATTACAGTCCGCTGTAATTTTTCTGAGTCGAATATGTAATACGGCGTATTCAATTTATTAGATACGACGTATAATTTTTTTTCAAACCAACACATCGTATTCGACTCTATCAATACGGCGTATTCAGTTCACTGAATACGGCGTATTAAACTATTTGACAATTTTCTTTCCTAGCGAATTTATTACAGGTTAAAATGGACGACCCGAACATTACTATAGAGGAGTATATCAGACTTGAGGAAGAAAAATCTCGTAGGCGTGGTAAGGTGTATAACTGGGAAACTGCTAAGTATGGTAAGATCTGGTATGATAAAGACGTTCACGACCTTAGATTTGTTGAAACTAAATTCCTAACTATAGTGTTTAACGACACGTTAATGTCTGAACCGACGGTAAGTTCTCCTAACAACAATAAAATCGACTTTATAATATCATTTGACGAATCTGATGGTGAAGATTACATTGGTAATTTTTGACAAAAACTCGTTCTCTATTAAAATAATTTATGTCAATGATTTGAAAACGGATTCGGAAAATGATAATGAAAAAGTCAATATACCTTCGTTTTGTCACCCGAGACTACGGTCAGTTGTTTTAATGATTTATACTTCTTTAAAGATTTTAAGAATGAATTTCTAGCCATTGTTTACAATGATGCTCAAACGTCTAAATCTAATTTATTAACTGAACCGATTTTAAGCCCTTACATATCGATGAATTTAATTTGAAAGATGAAACATCATTGTCCGAATGTGATGAAGAGGAACAAAACGTTTTAAACTTTAATGATCTATTCCCTTTTAACGTAATTTATCCTAATGATTCAAAATCAGATAAGGACAATGATGATGATAAAGTCCACATTGAACACTCTTCGGGGAATTTATTTGTCAAACCGTTACCTGATGTTGGTGCCTATGCACAAGGGCCAAATAAGCTTTTGGAAACAAGTCATGATAAATCTAATAAAATTTTCAAAGCTGAAACTTTTATTAAGGAATTAAATGTTAATATCAACTTGGAATCATCTTAACAAAGGGATGTCATTCATTTTCCTAATCAAGAATTTGTATGTGCCATTTGGCATCCCGTTCGACCCCAAATTGTTTTATAAGGATGGGATTAAATTAGGGCAAGTCTAACTTAAAGACTTTTCTGTAAACAAAAGTGCTTGCCGGGAGACAACCCGGAAAATGTATTTCTGTTATTAATCGGTCTGTCTTCTCAGATGGCCGATACGGCGTATCCAAACCCCATGGATACAACGTATTAACCTTCTGGACGTTATCTAGTCTTTATTTTCAGCACAGTCTATACGGCGTATTCCTTAAACGAATACAGCGTATACGCACAAGTATCAATACGGCGTATACTGGGGTATGGATACGACGTATCGACTTCCTGTATAGTATTTAGGATTTATTTTGAGTCCAACCAGCGAATACATGGTGAAAGAAATTGCACTTGTTTTCTTATGCTTAATACAGGTACCTTCTAAACAAAAAGATTTGGTGGACTGCATATTTTCTGGAATTCTGTGTGTGCTGTTCGTGCTAGGATTCAGACCCGCTTTCGCACACACATTCTTGCTCAATAAATCAACATGGAGAATCTACCGAGCAAATATCAGGGGAGTTTCTCATATTAATTCTTTTTAATTCTCGAATTTAATGTTTTAGATACACAACGAGGACGTTGTATAATTCAAGTGGGGGGATGGAATTAGAATGTTTACTCCCACCTCGACGTTACGGGAACGCCAAATTAAGTTGTTGTTTTTGATCTATGATCAAGACGGTTGTAAATAGTTGTGTCTTTAATTCTGGTAACGGTCAGGAAAAAAAAGTGTCTAGCAATTGTATTTTTAGACTTAATTATTGTTTTGTTAATTTTTATTTAACAACAATTTATTTCCTTTTCCTAATCATTAACCATGGGTTTTACGCGAATGAGGATGGGAAATTTTTGAGCGTTGATGTCTATTCCATCGTTACGGCCATGTATGCATGTTCAGCTGCCTTGTTGGTTTATTACATTCGGTGGAAGTTAGAAGATCCATACCTATATAACCTCTACTATTCATACATCTTTAGTTATACGAGGTAGGTGTGAGCAGTACATGTGTCTTATCCGTTGTTACGGGTGTGTATGTGTGGTCTTTGTCGCCCTCCTAGAATATTGGTATCGATAAAGATTAGTTAGAGTAATCAACCCTAAGCCTTATCATATAAACCCATATTTACCATTATAAACTTGTTACTCCTTAGCTTTAGCGGTGGAGATGTGTATCATTGCCAAGCTTATGATAGAATACTCGTCACAACCGAGAAATTGAGCGAATTAGTTACATGTCCCCATAGATACGATGAGTGTTTGAGTGTTTCATCTTCCTATTTGTGAGGTGTATGGTGTAGTACTTGTAAATAGATCAAATAAATGCTTTAACAGAAAATATCCTTAGGGATACATTTTTTTATAAATTTCTAAAGGCTACTTGAGGACAAGTAGGATTTAAGTGGGGGGATATTTGATGATATCAAATAACGTCTATTTTATAGCAACATTTATTCTATGTAATTAACCCATTTTGTATAATTATTTCAAAGAATTGTTACTTAATCATTTAAATTTGAGAATTGCAGTAATTACGAAGTACTTGGTGAATATTAGCAAAAGGCGCGCCTTAGGCGGCTTAACGAGATTTTTAAAGATTACTCAATACGCCGTATCCATCAAGGAAGATACGGCGTATCCGTGCCTACACCTACCAGAGACCACAAAGGAAACAACCTCAATACGACTTATCTAGAGAAGACCAATACGCCGTATTAGAGGTATAGTATATTAATATTCTAGAAGATATCAAATGTGGTCCCTACTCCAAGAAACTCCAATACGCCGTATCCAATACCTTGGGATAGCCGTATGAAACCGATCGAGATATAAATACAAAACTCCAAAACAAGTTTTAAGTGTGCTAAATCATATTCTCAATACCTAAACCACAAAAGTCAATTTTCAGAGAAGAAAAAGAGCAGAAGAGGTCTTGCAACCCATTCCAATCCATAAGAGACAACGTGCAATTTCTTATACTTTTGTAATCGTTCAGTTTTTGGTATCATTCGTTAACTCGGTTAGTTTACCTTGGCTAAAACAATTACTCTTGTATTAATTATGATGTTTGAAGGCTAATACCTTCGGGTATTAGCCATTATTATGAAGATCTGAATGTTTGGTTTTGTTTATATCTCTATTGCTTAATTTATCGTTGATGCTGTTTTGCTTATCAATTTTAATGTTAAGTGATTTTGTATGCGACCTATCATTCAACTAGATCTAGTGATACGGACCAAGTAATCTAGATGCCGGGATAGCTCTTCATATAGTGATTTATACATCTAGAATCATAGGATCACAAGTATTATCTTTCTAAAATCGTGCTAAGGATACGCTTTTGGCTTAACTAGTTAATGGAAATTGCCTTTGGTTTATTGAACATGTTGACTAGTAGGTGAATCTAGATAATTCAACAAATAATGTTCTGATTCTATTGGATAGTTGGACAAGTAGACTACTAGAGTATAAATTGCCATTAAGCAGTAAGTGGGTAAAGTCTCTATGAGCTAGGGGTTTTAGCAAAGACACCATTGCTTTAATCCTATGATAGATTCTAATCAGCAATAAGGATGCTTTTATGTGGATTGCTTTTAATTGTGACAGAATTAATGTGTCTAGGTCTTAGGATGAAGTCCCGCCTAAGTCTAAGAATGATATGCCTCTTCAAGACAAGTAATCATTGCACGAATAAAACAAGCCAATTCTAATTAGATTAATGTTGCAAATACAACTTTTTATCATAAGGCTCGACGCTTTTTATCTTCTGTTAATTTGCATACGGTTGGGTTAAAGGTCTTGGAATTGATTTTAGTCACCAACAAACGTGCAGTCTTCAGGCTGAAACCCCCTTTTACTGTTAGAATTAGGATTAGAACTAAATAGGATTAACATATGTTTGTACTTCGATTAGAATTAACTTATGATTAGATAACCAAGTATAAATAAATTGCGAGATTTACCTCGCTTTAAATGTTGACACCCTACTACCATGAATTACCCGACGGGTATTCCTGCCCTTAACAAGTGTTGTTTTTGGTTTAAGTCAGCAAAATTAAATTTAAAACTTGAACTTATCATAAATAAACACACACAAGAGCACTCAAGCATAGGGTATAGGGATTCATGACATGATCGTACAAGAATAAGACCATTATTGGACCAACTAGGAATTTCATCATGACGAATTTTAAACAAATAGGTGAATACATTCCATAAGGTATAATTAACCCTAGCTTGTTTAATGACCCACTCCGCATTCGTTTTGCCATATAACCAGGCGAGGTTGAATTTTTTGGGCATTGCAATACACTAGAGCATGTATGCAAAGACACGCAGAGGAACATGGTCTTGATTACCCCCCAGACAGAAAACATTTTCTGGATAATTTCTTCCAAAGGTTTAGGGTTAGTTGAACAACTTCACGAGTGAGCATTTGATAATCTGAACATCAATTTTTTGCTGTTCTGCGGGTGCGAGTAATTAGACCTTCTTGATCATATTCGACTAATACCGAAATGATGTTCATCAGGAGAAAGGAGGGTTGGTTTGGTATGGACCTTCCTAGGGACACACCATTATGCAATCGACAAGTGACATTTTCGTAAAGACACAAGTACCCTCACAAGGCATGTCAAGAATTTGAGCAAATTCTTCAAGGGTGTAAGAAAAGAATTGATTTTGAATTACAAATTGATTGCATTTGCCCTTCATCGAGATAGTTTATTTGATTTGATATCTAAAAAATTAAGTATGAAGCGAGGACAACTTTGGACATTGATTTCAACAAGCCTCAAACTCAAGAAAACTAAAAAGGACTTTCATTACCCGAATAGCGTGCGTATCCCAAGTCCTCAAAAACCACCTGCTCATGAATATAGCGACTTTAAGGTTCTAGATTTCTTTCCCTAGGTGAACGATATCATGTGAAATTATTAGAATGTGTGCTTGTATTTTTAGGTCTTAGCTGGATTTGGCGAGGCATGATTACTAGAACGAAAATATTGATTGAACCATTTTATTATCATTTTCCTTGTAGTATTGTATGAATAGTTCTAGTGTGTGCCTAAAAGTGACAAACGTGGAGTAAACATTACTCGACTAGAAGAATAAAAATCCCTGAGTTAACAAACGCTCTTATTTGATTTTGCTTATCAAAACATGTCAAAAAATTCATATGAATTATGTATCTCGACCTTTGTTCATGAGATCATTATGCATGTATTTAAAAATGTTTTTAAGCTGTATTAACAATGCATAAACAACAATTTTTATTATATT
Source organism: Tanacetum coccineum (assembly GCA_026074375.1). Lineage (NCBI taxonomy): Eukaryota > Viridiplantae > Streptophyta > Magnoliopsida > Asterales > Asteraceae > Tanacetum > Tanacetum coccineum. The sequence goes on from BQNB010114169.1 coordinate 17,919, forward strand.
CCTAAAGTGAGTGATTTGAAAATAAATTTGGGGTTTTGGTTCGAAATCATATTTTCAGCAGACTCATAGTGTTGTAAATCCTTTTCTATGGGAACGATATTCGTTTATACATTTTATCCTAGTAATCCTAATTGTACCCAAATTAAGAAAAATGAAAATCTCCAATTTCAATTTATTGTGTTACATCATGAATTCTAGATCAAATTAGAAAGAAAATAGATTAAATGATTTACAATTGATGATCTTTATGATGTTAGGAATGATTATTAGTGTTGATTTGATCTTCAATTAGTGTTTTGGTGGTTGATTTTGAGTTTTGGTGGTTTTGGTCTCGTGTTCGTCACACCAGCAGGAAGAGAGGGTGTTTGGTTTTGAGTTTTGAAATTTGTTGACAATGTGCAAGTAATGAGTGTCTGCTGGTGGAGATCCCATATCGATCAGGGGGCCGCCTGAAAGTGGTTTGGGGCCGCCTTAGATATGGGGGCAGCGCGTATTATGGGTTTTTAGACTTTTAATTTTTGACATGAATTTACGAGGAAGAGTGACTAATTAATTTGCATTTCGCGAATTAAAAAATATTTAACAAGCTTCGGATGAAGTTGTTTAAATTGTCCACGACACGGATGGGCGCGGACTCGCATCGGAGACTAGAAGATGGTTTGAATGCGACTAGTTTGATTTATGGAATGGTTCCTCATTCCTAACCAAGACGTAGTAGTTAAACGATTCACGTTAAGGGTTTAGTAAGAATGTCAGGCGATGTGGTGACAGACGGACACTTTTTGAGAGGAGATATGTCCTTTCTGGACATTATCGAGAAAGTGGTGACGAATTGATTTGTTTAGTTCGAAGTGTGTGCACCAGGTTTTTTCTAAGGTCGGTGCGTTTTATTATCGACATGGATCGAGACGTCATCGAAGTCGAATGTCATATCGTATAAGAGCTTTTTTGTATCATCCATAGTGCTTCTTGACATGCCTTTCCTGTTGCTTACGTATTCGGTTCGATAGTGGATATAGGCAAGAGCGGTTTGTTTTTCTGAGAACCAAGAGTCAAACAACATCCCACGATGTTCCAAATACTCTAGTGCTCTTTTAGTCCACATAAATCCCGCATGATCAAAGTCGGGCATATACAACTATTTTATGTGGTCCCCTTAGAATACCATATCTAACGTTGTTTTTGTGCCTTTAATGTATCAGAAGATACGCTTAACCGCTTTAAGGTGAGAGGTTTTGGGAGCCTCTTGGAAGCGGGCACAAAGGCAGACACTAAACATGATATCGGGCCTACTGTTAGGTATAATAAACTACCTATCATGCCTCGATACTTGGTTACTTAGTCTACGACTCATACTCTGCGTCTTTCATGATGTTAGTATCGGAGGACATGGGGGTTTTCATGGTTTGTTTTAGAATCTTCTAAGCCACAATTGCTTAGCATTTCTTTAAAAATTTTAGATGATTAAAAAGATTCCGTCTTCCATTTGTTTTTTTATATGCCAATCCAAGGAAGAAGTTAAGTTCACCCATCATGCTCGTCTCGAACTCGTCATGCATGATTTTGGCAAATTCATCACACATGTCTTGACAAGTCAAGCCGAATATAATGTCGTCGACGTATATTTAAACAATGAGGAGGTTTGAACTTTTCCTCTTAGTAAAAAGTGTGTTATCTACCATTACCATTTTATACTCATGTTTAATAAGAAAAGCTTTTAATCTATCATACCAAGCTTTAGGTGCTTGTTTAAGACCGTATAAAGCTTTCTTAAGTTTATAAACATGATCCGGTTTTTCAATGTCAATGAATCCTGGAAGTTGTGCCACGTATACCTCCTCATTGATAAAACTGTTCAAGAATGCACTTTTTACATCCATTTGGAATAACTTAAAATCTAACGCACAAGCATAAGCTAATAGTATTCTAATAGACTCAAGTATAGCAACTGGGGCATAAGTTTCATCATAATCGATGCCCTTGTTGATTATAGCTTTGAGCAACTAACCTAGCTTTATTTTGAGAAACAATACCGTTCTTGTCTAACTTATTTCTAAACACCCACTTAGTTCCTATGATTGTCATATTCCTAGGTTGTGGAACTAACTCCCAAACATCGTTAGCAAGAATAGATTTAATTCTTCTTGCATAGCGATTATCTAACTTTCATCCGTCAAAGCTTCATTCACATTCTTAGGTTCTATAGTTGATATAAAACAAAAAAAGTTACTTTGGTTTTGGGTTTGTGACCTAAGAGTTCTTTGGTTAAGGTTTCCTATGACATTTTATAATGGATGGTTCCTATATTCCTTAATATTGACTACTTCGTCAATCTTGAATGTTTCATCCTCAATGTCATTTTCTAAGATTTTATTTTCGGCAACCTTAATTGCTTCTTCTTCATCTAAGTCATCATCCACCAAGGGTTATGTCTTAGAGGGTGGAGGAGTTTCATCGAATGTCACGTTGAGTGATTCTTCGATTTTCCTAGTGTGTTTATTTAGGATGATGTATGCTTTACTATTTTGGGAGTAACCTAAAAAGACACATTCGTATGACTTTGGGTCAAACTTAGTGAGGTAGTCTTTAGTGTTTAAAATGAAACACTTGCTTCCAAACACTCTAAAATAATCAAGAGTAGGTTTCCTACCTCTCAAGAGTTCGTAAGGTGTTTTTTCTAGGATGGCTCTAATTAGGATTCGGTTAAAGATGTATGTTGAAGTATCTACGGCGTTACACCAAAACTTGTGAGGTAACAATTGTTCATTCAACATTGTTCTACTCATTTCTTATAGTGTCCTATTTTTCCTTTTAACCACGCCATTTTATTATGGAGTGCGTGGAGCTGAGAAGTTATGTGTAATACCATTGGCATTACAAAACTCTCCAAATTGCACTTCATAATCAAATTCTCTACCGTGGTCGGTTCTTACTAACACTATTGTACATCCTAATTAGTTTTTAATTTTCTTACTAAATATTTTGAATTGATCAAAGGCTTCAATTTTATCTTTAAGGAATCTAGTCCAAGTATACCTAGAGTAGTCATATACTATGACTAAGGTGTAGCGGTTTCCTCCGTAACTCAGTATGACGGATGGACCGAAGAGATCCATATGAAGGAGTTCTAAGCATCTAGTCATTGAGACTATATTCTTAGCTTTGTGACTAACGTGAGCTTGTTTTCTAATTTTGTAAGCATCACAGAAGTGTTGATCAACCTTAAGCTTAGGTAAGTTTCTAACTAATTCCTCAGATGCTAATGATTGAATGAGACACATATTAGCTTGACCTAATCTCCTATGCCACAACGTGGAGTTTTCATCAATCGTTATAAGACAAATTTTGTCTTCTAGCTTATTTCCTAATTTCATTACATATAAGCCTTTCTTCCTAATACCTCTACCTGTAACCTTACTATCTTTAGTAATTTCACTATCATGTTCGGAAAAAGTTACTCTACACTTATTATTACATATTTGTCCTACACTTAGCAAGTTAAATCTTAAGTTATCTATATGTTCTACATTATCTATTTTGAGAGAGTCATTCGAAATCATACATTTACCAATGATGTTACAACGAATATTGCTACCAAAAATAACATTACCTCCGTTGTATACCTTGTAGCTTGAGAAGAGCTTTTAGTTACCCGTTGATTGCTAGTAAAGCAACACACGTAATAATAAAATATATATAATATGATGGAAAATTACCAAATTACCCTTGAGGACAAAGGCAAAAAGGAAAAAATCATCACAAATATATATAATATAATACGTATATTAATCGAGAAGTATGATTCCCGGGTCTTTATTCCCCAACGATTTGTGAAATTGAAACCACGTTTGATGTTCGGACAATGATTTGAATTGGAAACAAAGATTGA
>BQNB010114170.1:0-21806 GCA_026074375.1 Tanacetum coccineum
CCTTAGTACATCTTAGGATATGTGTATATAGAAGTGTAAGGGTTGTAGAAAATTTTGTATGGATTTGGTTGGGAGGTGTTTTTGTGCCGTGGCCAAAGATAGAGCAAAAGAGAAGTTTTTGGTTGATTTTTCTAAGTGTTGGTGATGTATGTGTTAGTTGCTAGTTATGTGTATGTATATAAGATGTATACTTGGTCAAGGAGACATAAGGGGTGTCCTAGGGATGGCCAAGTCTTAGTCATGGGTCAAGGTATGGTTCTTGGTCAAGGTAAGGTAGGAATGGGGTTGACAAGATGAGGTATGGTATGTAATTGACCAAGATGCAAGTATTATGTCAATTTTCATGTATATCTTTGTACATGATGTAAGAATTTCGGCAAAACAAAGATGTACATGATATATTTTAGTAACTTTTATGTATTGGGTATAAAAGTGGGTATTTGTTGAAGCGTAGGAAAGTTTTTGTGGTTCCGGGAGTGTCTAAACGCAATTTATCGCGAAACGTATACACTTTACGTATCCGATAAAAATAAAATGAACAAAGTTAATAATTATCCTCAAAATAATTATATAACCCTTGCTTGATGTAAACATTTAATTGTTTGGTGTCCGTTTACGCTAAACGATAATTTTTAACTTACGCGATTTAACTTAACTATTAAAAATAAAAGTAAACGCGTACGAGAAAAAAAATTTTTAGTAAAATAGATGATGTCGTAAAAGACCTGAAAATATGAAATGTTACAAAAACCTCGAAGTGAGATATACGAGCGGCACCAAAGGGGGATAGTTGAGAAATATGTATACGGAAATATTTGAGAACACCTTGAAACGAATCATGGTACAACCACTAAATCTTTTATTGTGAAAGATTCTGTTTTAATGATTAAAATCATGATTCATCATGTTTTAACGAAGGGATGCCATTAATTTTAATTATTAAGAATTTATATGTGTCATTTGGCATCCTGTTCGACCCTAAGTTGTTTTATAAATATGGGACTTGAGCTGAAGCAAGTCTACCTTAAAGACTTTCTATAAACAAAAGTGCTTACCGAGAGACAACCCATAATGTATTTTCAATTTTTATCAAGTCTGTCTTTCCAGACTGTCGATACGCCATATCCAACCTCAATGGATACGGCATATTGACTTTCTGGACGTTATCCGGTCTTTTCTTTTCTGCACTTCAAAACATTATTCTCAGACTTTTCGATACGATGTATTCATTAAATGAATACATCGTATTTGACCTCTAATCCGTACTTAGGATTTTTATTACAGGTGTCAATACGGTGTATCCTGAAATATGGATACGGCGTATCGACTTCCTGTACAGATTTAGTTTTAGTTTTAGTTTTTATTTTCTAACCAACGAATACCGAAGATAGAATTGCACTTGTTTTCTTGTAAATAATACAGGAACCTTCTGGACGATTGAATAAATTTGGTGGAGTGCTTATATTCTAGAATTATATGTGTGTGCTTTTGTGCTAAGATTCAGACGTTTTTTTGCACACACATCTTTGCTCATAAACGCAACATGAACGATCATACGGAGCAAATCTCAGGAGAGTTTTCTGTTTTAATTCTTTTATTTCCCGTTTTTAATGTTATATTTATACAACGAGGTCATTGTATATCTCAAGTGAGGGGAAGAGAATTTGAACACTTACTTGTCCATATTTTTACAATTAATATGCCTAATCTATACTAAAATTTAATTTTTTTAGCAGATTTTTGTGAAATTATTAGTTGCATAACCCCGCACACATAACCTTTAATTTCCAATTGTGAGGATTTAGCCTTATCTGTTTCCCAATATTTACCCCAAATTCTAGAAAATATGAGTGTGCCGGTGACTGTAGTAAACTTTAGAACTTAGCTTGGTATATCTATTCGAGGCCACAATAATAAGCACTATTTTAAATAGATAGAGTGACCTTTCTAAACTGGTAAATTTCTAGGATTACACCAAAAAGCCTATACATATTTTGATATTAACTAGCCACACCGGTTAGTTAACCCACGTATAAACCCTTTTGTTTACTCTCATTTTAAGAGTAAGATACCCCTAGAAAAAACTGATGAGCCATTCCATTCTTTTCTTACACCACTAAATATTTGTTTCGTTACACCTTTATACCTTAGCCTATCTTATTAGATTAAATCCTAATTCGGTTGCTAGTTGCTTTTGTATAAAGTATTGTATGTCTTTTGTCGTGTGCATATTTTCTATCGATGGTTAGGTCGAGAAATTGCACAATGCAATGGGAATGTGAAAGTAGTGTATTTTTATTTTTCGTGTGTTTACTACTTTCACAAGTATGATCGGAAATAGAATCCAGATTTATCATGTTCGTGAAGTGGTGAAATTTTACACCCAATTTCGTTTTCAGTATTAGTTAAAAAATCGAAAAAATAGAAAAATACAAAAAAAGAGAAAAAAAAATAGAGAGGTTTGTGAGACAATCGGTTCATCTAAGCTTAACCGATTCTAATATTTATGATGATCGATTATTTGTTGGTACGTATTATAAGCCAACGATGTAAAGTTTTGTTGTATATTTTTAGTTGGTTGAAATAAACCAACTATGTACTTTTTGTATCAAGTGGTAGATATCGCCACTATTGTTGTATAGTATGTATATTATGGATGATTGGAAGTTGGCCGTTATGGGAACGCCAACTAAGGTTGTTTTTGTGAAAAGTCATGTATGGATGATCAAGACATCTATGAGTCTAATTTGTGTCTACCCAAAGCGTGAGTTAGTCTATGATTTTGTGTCTTTTCCATAGGCATGGTCGGGAAAGTAACTAGCAAGCATTGTTCCTTATTTGTTCAGACTTAATCTATTTGTTTTGTTTCTTTTTATTTAACACCAATTATATATTCCCTGTGCCTAGTCCCTAACCTTTGGTTTACTCGAATGAGGGAGTGAGCAATCACATGTGTCTCGTGCATGGATTTGCTCGTGTACATGTGGTTTCGTCGCCCTTGTTGATGTATTACTGTTGGTAAAGGATTGGAAGATTCCATACCTTATATTGTTCTTCATCCTAACCTTTGGTTTTACTCGAATGAGGGAGCGAGCAATCATGTATGTCTATTCCATGGATTTAGATGTATATATATGATTTTGTCACCCTTGTTGGTTTACGATTATTGGTAAAGATTACTAGTCCTATTCTTTAGCTTATTCGAGTTAGGGAGTGAGCAATCACAAGTGTCGCTATCATGGATTTGAACGTACATTGGTGGTTTCGTCGCCTTTTCTGGAATATTGGTATCAATAGAGATTAGAAAGAATGATCAACCCTTAAACCTTAACCCAAATTACATTTTTAGACTTGTTACTCTTTAGCTTTAGTGGTGGAGATGTGTATCCTTGCCAAGCTTATGATAGAATACTCGTCACGACCAAGCAATTAAGCAAATTACTTAAATGTTACCACATAGATTAGTTGAGTGATTTGAGTGTTTTTATTTTACTATTTCATGAGGTGTTTGGTTGTGTGTTAGTGATTAAACAAAAATTTCTTAAAGGAGAAATCTTAAACCTTGGTCTGAGATACATTTTCATAAGTTTTCTAAAGTCTACTTAAGGACAAGTAGGATTCAAGTGGGGGATATTTGATGACATCAAATAATGTCACTTTTATAGCATCATTTATCATATCTAAATTGCTCATTTTACATTATTTATGCATGAATTAGTACTTAATTACTTATATATGTTATTTGCAGTAAATATGGAGAAATTGGTGAAGTTTAACTAAAAGGCACGCATTTTGAAACTTAAACGAAGAAATCTTAGAGTCTACTGTTCTGACACCCAATACGCCGTAATCAACAAGGAATATACGGCGTATTTGTGCCTTGACTTCACGAGCAACCACAAGGATTTAATGACTAATACGCCGTATCCAGAAGATTTATATGCCGTATGCATGTGGCGGTTGATGAAGATTCTAGAAGATATTTATCGTGGTCCCCACTACAAGAAACCCTAATACGCCGTATTGAACTCTTTCAATACGGCTTTTCGACTTAATTCTAGAGACTATAAATATCAAACCCAAATGACAAATTTTACTGTACAAAAATATACAAAAGACTGATAAAAAGGCATTAACCACCAGGTTTGACTTTTAGAATAGAAGAGAAGCCACGAAGATCTTGCAACGCCCTTCAATCCATATAAAACCCTTGTAAATTCTTATACTCTAAATACGCGTTCTGTTTTTGGTATCATTCATTAATTGGTTAGTTTACCTTAATCGTTCGTCTATGACATTTGTATTTGTTACAATGGTTATTGGCTAATACCTTTAGGTATTAGCCATGTTTATGATAATTTAACGTTTGGTTTATGTTTATATCGATTGCATTCTTATTTGTTGTGTGTTGATTATGTTTATCAATTTATACTTGTTTATGTGCTTAAGTATGCGACCTATCATTCAATTGGATCTAGGATTACAAATAGAACGTTAGCTAGATGCCGGGATAGCTCTCCATATTCGCGAATTATATATCTAGAATAATAGGATCATAAATAACGTGCTGTCTTTGCTCTTAGTTTAGCGAACAAGTAGGACTAGAAGGTGACCTAGGATAAACAAATAACGTTTTGATTCTCTGAGTAAAGATCTGGACAAGTGGACTACTAGTATATAAAGAGCCGTTAAGCAGTAAGTTAGTAAATGTCACACCCCCAAACGGGGCCTAGTCGAAAACACGTGTCCGAGGGCGTGACGTCATAATACACATCACACAAGATACAAAGAACGACCTCTAAGGGTACGTTTAAAAATCCAACATCGTTGCATTAATTAAAATAGTTAAAGTTTTACATATGCCCAACGATAATATGTGGAAGCGAATATAAGGTTTTAAAGTTTGACAACGATGTTAACATAGATAATAATAATTCTTGAAAATCGGTCCAATGCAAGGCAACACCAACAAGCAAGCAAAGACATCCATAGCTAAGAACCTGAGAAAAACATGCTAATTCATAGGTTTGAATTTAATATAAAAGTGGACCACAAGTTCACAGTACGCAGGTGACAGTTATAGGAGATACAACTTCACATAAAAAGAAATTTACGTTTGCGCTAAGCTCATGACATCGAAGCTCAATTTAAAAGGAAGTATTTTATATGCCAAATAAAATTACTTTTCCCTAAAGGTATCTGACCAAGATCACCTATTGACAATCCGACATGGTATATATCCGTTTGTTCGGGACCTCCGAAACTAGTAAGCGCTACTTACCCGGATAAGGATAATTACTCCCAATAGATCTATTTACAACATTCGCGCTTACTTAACCAGTACAGTCGGTTAAGCAATTGACGGTTCATGATAATTCGGGCATTAGTGGTCTATTCGCTACTCAGGCAACACGTAATCAGGAAAAAGAAACGTAAAGTAATTGTGTCCATAGTTTAAAACAAGCAATGTTTCTCACCCCAAAAAAATAGTAAAGTAAAAGTAGTAAAACATGGGGCTATGAACTCACCTTAGCAAAATGAGCAAATAATAAATCACGCAAGTAAAAGATGATATAGCCGCGACCTAGAATAATAACGCGTCTTAGAAATACGGAAAGCATGCTAAGAATTGCACAATATGTTCATCACCAAAAGACATCCATGTGTGTTTGCTTTAGTTTGATTATAAAATCATGACGCAATAAAATCGTATAGTTTTTCGTTAAGTTTCGGCGTTTTTCTAAAATTACTATTTTTAGAAAGTTTTTATTTTAGGAAAGTTTTTAGTTTCAAAACGTTAATATCGTCCCCTATATTTGTTAAGTTTCCATATTTTTAAAACGCACTAACTAGCCTTAATCGCTTAAATTTTATGTCTGATTCGCTAAATTTTTACCAAACTTACTATTTTTAGTAACTTTATCGTTTTTCTTAAAATATGTTAACCACGTCTTTAAATGATACTAATCAATATGTATGTGATACTATATGTTTTGCTAGTGTTTAGAAAGTCCTAAAATGTCTGAAAGTGTCCGAAAACCCATTTTACTATTCACATCAGCAATTATTCATTTGGTTTTGTCAAAAAATATTTTAGGTTTCATTTGGCTATAACTTGGTCGTTTTAAGTCTGATTTTAATGTGCGATATATGAAAAATTATCTATTCGAAACAAGCTCTCCAAAAACTACTTTTACACCTAATGAAAACATTTTTAGGGCGACCAAAACCTCAAAACCATTTTGGATCAACAACATCATTTTTCGCAAACGCTTCCAAAAATCACACTAAACTTCACAATAGTGCTTAATCTAGCCTAATCTCTATTCACAACTAATCCACAACAAAACCACACATAAATCTAACCTAATCCCTTCATTTCTATTGTTGCAACTCTCATTCAACTCCCATCTCACCAAGAACATAATATTGAACTAGTGAAACAAAATAGCATCATTTTTTATGAAATCTTGTTTTATAATCTTTCAAAAAAAATTAAAACACATGTGGATGTATGGATCTTTAACATATGAGAAAGAACATAAGTAAATCACAAGAAAAGATTCAAGACACTTACAAGAATGAAGAACAAGTAGAGAAATCACAAGATTTATACTCTAAAATAATAGATCTATAAAACCCAACAACAAATCTTGAAACCCTAACTTAGATCTTCAAGAAAAACCTTTAAACCAAAGAACCAATACTTCAAACCACCTTAAATGTTCTTAGAAATGAACCTAGTATGCTTGGATTATGTAAGAAATCAAAGATATGAAAACCCTAAAAGGGTGTATGTTTGCCGTGAGCTAGGAGAGCAAATGAGGGAAAGAAAACAAATTTTGGAGACTATGAAATGAGAAGTGAAACCCTAGTTGTGAGAATGTAAAGTATTTATAGGCCAAGGGAAGGTTTAGGGTTACATGGTTTTAAGTATTAAATAGGATAGTAGTGAGAGTCATAGTGTTTATTGATTTTTAGTATATAGTTGCCCACACACCAAAGGTGTGCGTACAACTCGTCGTCCGGCCAGAAACTAAGCCAACAAAGAACCAATGTGGTTCATTTTTTTTTGGATTACTTGGATCATTATACTTGGTCTTGATTTTGAATTTTGAGGGTCAAATATGAGGGACAAAGTGTGTCAGCTATCATTTGTCTTTGGTCTAACATTGAGAATATGTTTTTGAGAAAGGGAAAGGTACCTCTCTGTGTCAGTTTTTACTATTTTAAATGTCATCCACATGAATAACTAACATGTGTCACTATCCATCACATGCATGGGACATTCAAAATAAGATGCTCTTGAATTAATTTCAAGACTTATGGTGCATTTGGTTTGGTTTAGGCATCCAAATATGACAAGAGGGGGAGGGTGAACAAAATATTTAGCTTATGAACATGAAATGGACGGTAACTAAAGTTTACACGAAAAGATTTTGAGTTTCCGGGGTTCCGTTAGGTCAAAAACGCGAAAAACGTAATTTAAACGTTAAAGTGTAAAAATAAATACCGGGAGTGATCGTAAACTACAAAACACTTAGAAAAGATAAAATAACTCATATAATATCTAAACTAATCAAAATCCAAAGTTGAAACGCGCCCGATGATGTTTTTCAGATAACTTCCCAGTAAACTGCCAGATTCAAACGTAACGTATAAAAGTCAAAAATAATTGTCGGAAAAGTTTAAAATATTGACCTGAAATTTTTGGGGTGTGACATTCTTCCCCCGTTAAAAGAGCTTTGTCTTCAAAGTTTAAGACGTGGACTAAGGGTTAATGAAAAGATAAGGGTACTTCTTCTTCATTTGATCTTCACACTCCCAAGTAAACTCGAGCCCTCGTCTCGAATTCCAACGGACCTTCACGATTGGAATGCGGCTGTGCTTTAGCCGTTTAACTTCTCGATCCATAATTTCAACTGGTTCCTCAATGAAATTAAGCTTGTCATCAATCTGGATCTCATCCAACGAAATAGCTACTGGTTCGTCTACGAAACACTTCTTCAAATTGGAAACATGAAAAGTGCTATGAACTCGGCTTAATTGCTCTAGGAGTTCAAGTCGATAAGCAAGCATTCCCAGTTTAGCAAGAATCTTGAAAGGTCCAATATAGCGAGGGTTCAGCTTCTCCCGTTTGCCGAAACGTATCACCCCTTTCCATGGCGATACCTTCAACATAACCTTATCTCCAACCTCAAATTCTAATGGCTTACTTCTCCTATCGACATAGCTCTTTTGTCTATCTCGTGCAGCTTGAATACACTTCTTGATCTCAATGATTTTCTCAGTTGTTTCATGAACAATTTCCGGACTAGTGAGCTAAGCGTCTCCAACCTCAGCCCAACAAATAGGCGATTGACATTTTCGGCCGTAGAGAGCTTCAAACGGTGCAGCTTCGATACAAGTGTGATAACTGTTGTTGTAAGAAAACTCCACCAAAGGTAGGTGTCTATCCCAACCTTTCCCAAAATCAATCACACAAGCACGTAGCATGTCCTCCAAGGTTTGGATGGTTCTCTCACTCTGACCATCCGTCTGCAGATGATAAGCCGTACTCATGTCCAATTGAGTACCTAGGGCTTTGTTCAGCGAGTGCCAGAAATGAGATGTAAATTTACTGTCTCGATCAGAAATAATCGAAACCGGCACTCCATGCCTCGAGACTACTTCCTTCAAGTATTGTCTCGTCAACTTCTCCATTGAGTCAGTTTACTTCATTGGTAAGAAATGAGCAGACTTTGTGAGTCGGTCAACAATTACCCAAATTGTATCTTGACCAGTTGATGTCTTTGGTAACTTAGTAACGAAATCCATAGTAATGTTTTCCCACTTCCACACTAGGATCACAGGTTGAACCAACAAACCGGATGGTTTTTGGCATTCGGCCTTGACTTTGGCATAGGTCAAACATTTACTGACGTAAGTGGCAATTTTTGCTTTCATATTCGGCCACCAATATAATTTCTTTATATCTTGGTACATCTTGTCCGATCCAGGATGAATTGAGTATTTTGATTTATGCGATTCATGCATAATCAACTCTCTCAAGTTACCTTGACAAGGTATCCAACTTCTCCCATTCAAGCATAATGTTCCATTAGTACGTTGCTCTAGCTTCTTAATCATACCACAGAGATCTTCGGTTCCAAAATTCTCTTCTTTCCTCGCCTTAACTTGAGCGTTTAAAATTTGCACAGGAAGGTTCAGACCAATCGTCAAAACCAAAGCTCGAACTCATAGTGGCTTATTCCGTTCTTTTCGGCTAAAGCCATCTGCCACCACGTTCGCCTTTCCCGGATTATAATGAATTTCGCAGTCATAATCAGTCAACAGCTCTAACCATCTACGTTGTCTCATGTTCAACTCTTTCTGATCAAGAATATGTTGCAAACTCTTATGATCAGTGAACATAATGCATTTCGTTCCGTACAAATAATGTCTCCACATTTTGAGAGCAAACACTACAGCTCTAAGTTCTAAGTCATATGTAGTGTAATTCTTCTCGTGAATCTTGAGTTGGCGTGATGCGTAGGCTATGACTTTCTCCCTTTGCATCAAAACTGCGCCCAATCCTTTATGAGAAGCATCACAGTAAACCACGAAGTTTTTACTACCTTCGGGTAAAGCCAAGATCGGTGCACTACATAGTTTCTGCTTCAACAACTGAAATGCAGCTTCTGCCTTTTCACTCCAATCAAACTTTACGTTCTTTTAAGTTAACTTCGTCATAGGTTTGGCAATCTTCGAGAAACCTTCGATAAATTGTCGGTAATAGCCAGCAAGATCAAGAAATTGACGAATCTCTATCGTAGTCTTGGGCAATGCCCAATCCTTTATTGACTCAATCTTAGTTGGGTCCACGTGAATGCCTTCACTATCAATCACGTGACCAAGACATTGTACCTTCGACAGCCAAAATTCACACTTTGAAAACTTGGCATACAATTCTTCCTTCTAAAGCAACTCCAAAATTAACTTAAGATGTTCTGCATGCTCTTCCTTGCTCTTGGAGTAGATCAAGATGTCATCAATAAAAACGATCACAAATTTATCTAAGTACGGTTTGCACACCCGATTCATCAAGTCCATGAATATTGTTGGTGCGTTAGTCAGTCTAAACGGCATCACTTGAAACTCATAGTGACCGTAGCGTGTCCTAAATGCTGTCTTTGGAATGTCTTCCTCCCAAACTCTGAGTTGGTGATAACCAGATCTCAGGTGGATCTTAGAGTAGACACTTGATCCTTGCAACCGATCAAACACGTCGTCGATTCTCGGGAGTGGGTATCGATTCTTCACAGTCAGCTTGTTCAGCTCGTGGTAATCAATACACATCCAAAAAGATCCATCTTTCTTTTTGACAAACAAGACTGGGGCTCCACATGGTGATGAACTCAGTCTTATAAATCCCTTGTCAGAAAGTTCTTGAAGTTGAGTAGACAGTTCTTGTAGTTCTGACGGTGCTAATCTATACGGGGCGCGTGCCACGGGTGCAGCACCAGGGACCAAGTCGATTTGTAATTCGACTTGTCGCATAGGCGGTAACCCAGGCAAGTCTTCTGGAAAGACCTTCGAAAAGTCTCGTACAGTCGGCACGTCCTCAAGTCGCTTCTCCTCCGACTTGTCTTCGGTTTCCTTCTTCGTAATTTATGCCAGAAAAATTGGGCAACCTCTCTTAATATATTTCTGAGTCTTAGTACACGATATAATGCTCAACTTCTACTTCTCTCCTTTTTTGTCTCTATCACCTTGAACTATTAAAACCTCATCTCTATAGGGAATTCACACGATCTTCTCGTCACAAACGATCACCGCATGATGGTTCGCTAACCAATCCATGCCGATGACGACGTCAAAACTACCAAGTTCTATAGGAATTAGGTCAATATTGAATGGGTAACCTAACAATCCTAACGTAAAGCCTCTAAGTACGGTATTAGTTTCAAAAATTCACCTGTCGAATAATTCGATAGCATAGCTAATGACTACAGTGTCGGAGGTTACATCAAGCAAAGTACTAAAAGTAGTCGACATAAAACTTCGATCGGCGCCTGAATCAAATATCATAGAAGCGTAATGGTTATTGAGAAGAAACGTAACCTTAACGACATTTGAATCGGGGTTAGCGTCTCCTCCACCCAACACATATGCTTTTCCTCTTGCTTCACCAACACCATTCTTGTTTCCAGCCTTGTTTCCACGGTTTTGATCTTTCAGCTTTGAGCAATCACTCCTGTAGTGTCTTTTCCTTCCACACTCGAAACAGGTTACAACCCTCTGATTCACTACTTGACCCCTCTGAGTAGAAGTAGTGGAATTTGTGACCTTACAATCCCGGGTCAAATGCCTAACCTTGTTACACTTCCCACATCTCACAATGCATAACCCTTCATGATGAAGCTTACACTTGTTGCAGAGAGGCAACGGTCCATTATACGGTTTTCTCTCATTGTTGCCAGCCGTATAGGCTCTTGCCACATTCTGACCTCCAACATTTGGCCTTTTGAATGGTGGCTGCTGTCCACGGTTATCTCTCTGATTGACCTCCAATATTCTTTTGTTTTCAGCATTTTTCACAGCATATCCCTTCAACTTTTGGTCTATTAAGTTGTTGGCAATACGAACAGCATCTTGGAGTTTTGTAGGTTCAGCAGCAATTACATTCCCTTGGATGTTATCGGGGAGACCTCTAATGAATTTCTCAACCCAATCCTCCTCCTCGGGGACCATCTTAGTGCACATCATAGTCAACTCTTGAAATCTCTAAGTATAAGTAGCCAAATCATTATTCTTCACGATCAGGTTCCACGATTCAGATTACATCTTTTAAATTTCATTTCTTGGGCAGTACACTTCAGCCATTAACTTCATGAGCTCTCTCCATGACATGGCAAATGCAGCCTCAGCTCCAATAGTCCTCTTATGTGAGTTCCACCAAGTTAGTGCACTGTTTAACAGTGTGCAAGTAGCATACTTGACTTGGTATTTCTCTAGACAATTGCTGATATGGAATATTGTTTCCATCTTCTCAAACCACTTTATCAACCTGACAACTCCTTCCGTTCCCTTGAAGTTGAGTGGTTGACATTTAATGAAGTCTTGGTATGTACACTCTCGAGCAACAGGCCTAGCATCCCTATTATTCTCATTTGGGTTTCCATTTCCACCATTTCCATTCCCACCATTTCCATCTCTACCATTTCCATTCCCACCATTTCCATCTCCACCATTTCCATTCCTACCATTTCCATTATCGCCGTCGCTATCGTTTTAGCTTTGACTTTCCGCCTTGAGAGCATTTGCAGCACGTGTCGCTTCATAAGCAGCCAGCGCTTCCTTCACTCATCAATTAACGAGTTCTTCGATTGCCTCCGGGGTCATACCAGAATGAGTGATAATCATGTTCTACAGTATAAGACATAGCACACTGTGAGATTTGATACGAAATAGACATTACAAATGGTAAATAAAGTTTATATAGGAAAATACAATAGAACATGTTTTGCCAGAACAAGTAAATAATAAAGATGAATACGTGAGAGAATCAAAACAAGCTTTCATATCAAATATAAAAGCATTAGTCGGTTACATTCAACCCATAATGGGGAACTTGATTTACGCTAAGACTACTAACAACTGGTTCTACTATTAGTCCAAAGTCCATACACAACATCATAGACGAAAACCTAAACGCCTCACAGTGAAAGTCTCCAAACTCCTAAATCGCATCCTGTCATAGTAGCGGAACCTACAGATCTGCCTAAGATCACTCTTTATAAATCTCACGCGTCACCGAAACCTATCAGCTCTCTCTCTCTCTCTTCATCATCATGGTGCCTCGAAGTCTCGCGTTGCTCCTCTCCAAGGACGCAACCTGCTCAAGTAAGCTAGCTCTCTCTCCACTAGCGATCAAACTCCTCGACTCTAACTCTCTCTGTCCCGTCTCAATGTCCTCTATCCTCTGAAAAGGTATCTCTATAACATAATCATAAATATCATGCAAACCCTCCTCAACCTGCTCCAAATGCTCTATAGCATCGGGCATAAGCATACCATCAGGGATATCAATCCCAACAACCACATCCACTCCAACCTCCATAGTACCCCTATCACTGGACTCGACCTCGTCCTCAACCTCGTCCTCTACATCAACCCCAACATCGACCTCCATATCAATACATGCATCAACCCTAGTCACAACATCCCTATCTACTGCAACCTCAACAGCTGTAGCATCAGCCTCAATATCCTCTAACACATCCGTATCAATGTCCTCCTCAACACTATCCTTTAGTGAAATAGAATCTCTAAACCTCTTGCGAGGTGGAAGAAGATCAGCACGGGAAGGAACTAAAGCTCTCGTAGCATGGATAAATGAAGTCACGGTAGCAGCAGGGGACCTGCATCTCTTACGAGATGATCCAGCAGGTAACTCAGAAGAAGAATCCCTAGTTGATGACTCAGATGTCATCGGTGGATACATGGTAGATAATGGGGCAGACCTCCAACGAAGATAGGCCTCGCTACACCGTAGAGTCCTAGCAAGTGATGGATGAACAAATCTTAGAGGTGTAGATGAATCAGCATCGGTGGTGTCTGGTGGTGTATGTCCGAATAAGGAATGACCTGAAATAGAATGCCCAGATGATGAATGATGTGAAGATGAATGACTCGATGATGATCCGGAAGTAAAATGATCCAAGTGATGTGATGTGTACCTCAATGCTAAACGATGAGAAGGTAAAGGTCTAATCGACTTCCTCGCGGTCAATGCCCTACATGGCCCACCAAGATGAGTACAGTAAAGTCGACCAATCGGAATGTCCTCCCTGGGTCGGATAAGAATGGCTCGTCATCGACGAATCCTGGGTGAGGCAACAACAGGTGCAAGTAGATACTCAGATGATGGTGCAACAATAGCAGATGGTGCGGGTAAAATGGGAGCGGTAGGGATCTCTAGAGTAGAAGTAGTAGGTGATACATACCTCTCGGGTATCTTAGTATCTGACTCTGAATCGTCTGAACACAAAAAAGGTGAAACCATAGGTGCTACAGAAACGGGAGGTAGTGAACTCTCAGATGGATCAGCCTTTGACGATGAATGAGTATCAAGCTCGAGCACCCCGGCAGGTGAGGCAACTGCAGCCGCTCCCACCTCCGGTGCAACCGAGACCTCAACAAAAATAGAACCGATAAGGATAACTCGCGAAAAAGAGGAACTCACACTCTCGACTGATACGTCCGAAGAAATAGAAATAACCAGAGCTACCATAACCTGCACAAGCAAGAGTTTATATAAATCCCCTTTATATCAAACCATGCCAATGTGTGTAATGCAGGAAAAATATAGATGTAAGGTATAGTCATGGCAAAACTATACGTAATATAATTATGAAAGTTTGTTATAATTAATACCAAAATACTTATCGATAGTAATTATATATGTAAGCAAGTAAACACGTAGGATCACATACTTGTTATAGACCAGACCTAAATATACTACCTGGTTCTCTATAACCTTGGTTCTGATACCAATCTGTCACACCCCCAAACGGGGCCTAGATAGAAACACGTGTCTGGGGGCGTGACGTCATAATATACATCACACAAGATACAAAGAACGACCTCTAAGGGTACGTTTAGAAATCCAACATCGTTGCATTAAATAAAATAGTTAAAGTTTTAACATAGTTTGAAAGATAGATATTGCGAAGCGAATTAAATACATTTTCAAAGAATGAGAGAATCGCTGTGTTGAGTGAGAGCCTCAGAAGGGAAATTAAGATTTTCTGTTGAATCGCGCGCGCACGCCCCGAGCAGGGCAACACCATAAATTGGCTGTGCAAGACGTCGCGCGGGTCATCTAAGCAACTTGTAGAGGGAGAGGGAGCGAGGAGTCGAGAGAGAGCTGAGACGTATAAAAGTTGGGGGTGAAGGATTGTTGATTATATTGAATTGTTAGGAAAGCGAAAGGTGGGGAGAGTGAGAGGTAAGAAGAGTGTGGCGGAAATAAGGAAGCGAAAATAAGGGTAAGGGAAAGAAATGTGAGTAGATGGGTTTGTAGAAGTCGGCGTAGAGAAGAGCGGATAGAGCTTGTTTTGAATTATTTACAGATAAATATAGAGATAAGGTAAACGTTGATATTTTTATGGTAGAGATTTTAATGAAAAAAAATATTTAGTTGTGAAATTTATAAGGGTTCGCGATTGTGAGTAAGTGGTTTGAATTATATTGTGATAGAAGTTGTATCTGGTCTGACTAGGGGATACTGGCTGAGATTATATCTAAAAGGACTGTGTGTATTGAGTATAAGGAACATAGATGATGTACGTGTAAGTTGCTGTGTTGTATAGATATACTCTCTATGGTAAGTGGAACTCTCGGGGATAAATATACATCATGAGAGGAAAAATAAATATAATAATTTAGAAATTATTAAGATGAAATGGAAATGTGAGATATAAATTGATTTTGGTTGATTATTTGAAAATGTTTTAATAATAATATTAATGTGTGATTATATATAAATAAGATTTATTTACACATAGTCTATTTCATATAATAAAAATATATATAGTTTTTTAACAAAAATATAGTTGGTTTTTTGGTTGGTGATTTTTTATGTATAGGAATGAAAATTAAACGCATCAATAGATAATTAAGAGCGGCTATCTATGGCAGCGATATAGCTTGTTATATTATAATTTGAGGAAAAAAAAAAACTAAATTGATGTTCTACAAGCATGTAAATAGAAAGTCATAAAGCTTTAAAATCAGCTCTAAATAAGTCTATAAGCTTATAAGAGCTCAACTCAGACCTTAATCCATAGCTTTAAATAAAACCTGCAAAAATCCTTCTTTGCAGATGAAGAGAATCTCACACATAATATCAAATCCTTCAGACTCTAGCGTTACCTTTAATAATGAAACTAGGAGATCATGAACTGCCTCTTTAAGGACCTCTATTGCTCCTATTACCATGTTCCTTGCTTAATTGTAGTCTTAGATAGTTGTATTTTAGTTTCTTAGTATCTCTAAGAGTTGCTCTGATATCTTAGTTCTACAGCTAGCTCAATTTGTCTCTTAATTTCTTAGGTCTCCGTCTACTGTGTGGAAAGCTTATTTATTAGATAATTTTACATCTTTTTTTAACTTAATAAGTTATGAATCTATAGTTTTTCCTTCATTTTTGGTCCTTAAAAGTCCCATTAAAAAAATCAAAAATATTAAGTAATTAGTGTAGATCATAATATTTATGTTTGATAAGCTTTATAAATGAGCAATTAATCATCTAGTGTTCCCGCTAGGTTTAAGCTGTTGGAAAAAAATGAACAACTTAGTCTAATCATTTTCTTTTTCTGTCAATCATGATCCACTTTGTGTATTGCGAAAAGACAAGATATTAATCTTCCGTTCAAAACTGTACACCAGTAGTATTATAGAAGGATGCATTTTTCACTTGTCCTAGTAAGTTTTAGCTTAGTGAATTGTTGATGCATTTATACCGTCAGTATTAGTAAACTATACTCATAATCGCGCCTTTCTTAAACTTTTGACTACACCACGTCCCCCTGGATTTGGCTATACTGTAATATGTCAACCTGTCACCACTGGGAGCTATTATGCTTAAAATTTAAGTTGCGATACCTTATAGAACCAATCTCTAGTGGTGCTTATATTCATGTTAGATCTCGAATGAATTTCAAGAATTCAAGACAAAAACCATCATACATTAAGTGTGTCATAAGTGCACGCATAATTACTCTCAAAGTAACCTGCACCTAATCTTCTGTTTATTTCTGCGTGCAAACGGTTACCATTCAGTCCGGAACAATAAGTTCCTTCATTCAGACTTCCCCATTCTGTGCTTTCAATTTGAGTACATAAGTACACACTATTATAAAGACGAAATTTAAGGAATCAAAATTTCTTTATGAAACTTATAGTTTTAGAAATATAGTTAAAAATATCGCATAAGGGGTCTTATATTACTACAATTTCCAAAATTATAATTTACATAACAGTACAAGTTCAAGTTTAAAAGTCAAACCAAACCGCAACAAATATCAGACCTCAAACCCGATTGAGTTAGATTAGTTATATCTCTTAAACTTTTAAATTCTACATGTAGTATGTAAGGTTCTTATTGTTTAGAATTATTAGCAGATAGGTTGATTTGACAATGTGCAAAGCTCATTATTGCTGTAGGTAGTTTGTCAAGTTTGCAAAAGCTCAGTCACTGTATTAGCTTTTTGAGCAATTGAGCTTGTTAAGTTTTTGTAGCTTATGGCTTATTTCCTGAGTATGCTACTTTCATCATCGTTTTCAGTTGTTCTCTAGTGTTTTAAGCTCAAATTTCTTTTCATAGATAGATTAAGCACATCACTAGCTTTCCAAAACTTCTTTTGTTTCTAAAATTGAGCTTACTTTGAGCTTAATATAGCTGTTTTAGTAAAAATAAGCCCAAAACCCCACTTTCTGTGACAGCTTATTGATAAGCTGTTTTTGAGCTTATTAGTTAGTTTCAGCTTATGTCCCCTTTATTAAAGTTGCTTAATTTTGTGTCCTATTTAAGTCCTAGTATTTAGTTTTGCATAAAAGTAAAAAATAAAAAAAAGTGCAAAAAGGGGTTGCCCACACTCGAACCCACGACCTCTCACTTATAGACCCAACGCCTTAACCAGTTTGCTTCAATAGCTCATCCATCCATATCACACACAATTTAATACTAGTACACGTTTTCATTTTCCTTTTTCACTTATAAGCCGTAGCTTATTAAGCTCTTTTCTCAGCTTATTTAATAAGCTGAGTTCTATTTTTTATTTTTCTATTAATCTTTGTTACGTTTTAGATTTTTCCTGAATTTTTCATAATTTTTCGTCATTTATTTTATTTTTAATCAATTTTCGAAAGTAAAAATCTTAAAAAATACAAAATAAAAATAGAAAAAAGTTTCAGAAAAATACAAAAAAATAGTTTTTAGTTTTATAAAAAATAGCTTTAGGTTTACATTCAGTAAAATCATTTTCACCACTTTTAGATTTTAATTTTCATTTTTGAGCTTTAATTTTTAATTTTAAAAATAGGAATTTAATTTTAAAAATAGTTAAAAATAGTTTTCTTTGCTTTTATAATATTTTAGACTTTTCTAAGCTTAAAAATTATTTTTCCCAATTTTTAGTACTTAATTTGCTATTTTTTTAGATTTAATTAGATTAAATTAGTCTTTAATTCATAATAAATTCAAAAATAATCAAAAAAAATGTTTTTCTTTTTCCTAAAAT
Source organism: Tanacetum coccineum (assembly GCA_026074375.1). Taxonomy (NCBI): domain Eukaryota; kingdom Viridiplantae; phylum Streptophyta; class Magnoliopsida; order Asterales; family Asteraceae; genus Tanacetum; species Tanacetum coccineum. Next base: position 18,288 of record BQNB010114170.1, read on the forward strand.
TTTCTTTTGTCCTATCTTAGGTTTAGAAATTTAGTTTACATTTTTAGGGGTTAAATTTAGTTTATTTGCTTAATTGTCGTGTTTTATTTGTTTCCAGTATTTGTTCAATTGTTTAATTGCTTTTAATTGTTCAAATTTTTAATTGTTGCATTTTATTTAGTAGATATAGATTATCAAAAATATCTTTGCTTCATTCAAATCAAAATCCAAGCTTAAACGAGGTTTCAATTTCACTAGTCATTGGGGAAACGACCCGGGTGATCATATTTACCCGGTTAAATATACGTATTATATATTATATTATATATATTTTTGAGAGTGAATTTTATCGAGGGTAACTTGGTAATTTTCTTAATTGCTCTTTTAAAGTATTATATTTTATATATATTTTGGGTATATAAAACTTCAAACACCATATACTATGTGTGGAATAAAACTATGTCGTTTTGACATAGTTGCTACAGTGGTGCTACAGTAACCGGCCCATTAGGCTCCTACTTTGGGCCGGCCCATTTGACTTTTTTTTTTCTTTAACGAGACAACTTTAAAAAAAATTGCTCGCCACAAAATAGGAAACAAAATTACAAAAATACTTATTTATTCAGATCAAAAAATATCCGCGACATGAGACCAAACACGTAAGCCCATATAAAAAAAAGAAATTATTGCACTAAAATAATTAAAAAAAAAATTTTTGCTCGGCACAAAATAAGAAAAAAATTACAAAAGTATTGACTTATTCAGATAAAAAAATACCCACGACATGACGCCCAACACATAAACCCATATAAAAAAATAATATTAAACATGAGACCGGAAAAATAAAGCCGCACAAAATCCAAAAAAAGCCAAAATAAAAAATAAAAAATTTAACGGCCCGCATCAACGCGCGGGCAATCATGGTTAACACATATTTACCCAAATCTTATAAAAGTATATTAAAAAAACCCAAATACCCAAAAAAACAACCTTTAACCATATATTTTTTTAAAAATTAGCACACGCAAACCACACTTATAAAACTTTGAAATCTTACAATACAAATTTAAAATAAAACACCCACGCCTGTAATAAAAGAAACACCGCCCCGCAGCAACGCGCGGGCAACTATGCTTGTTATAAAACTCTTAAGTGTATCACCTTAGCCTTTATTTTTATTCACTGTATTGACAAGATAAGGCAGTTTTTTATGTTTTGTTTTCTCCGTATCTTTTAACTTGTCAAACTTAATAGTTTTCGTTCCACACTTTTTTTCGGGCAATTTTATCCACTTTATTAACATGAAAAGATAGTCTTTTCTGGTTTTTTATTTCGTATTTTTTGTTTTTTTGTTTTGTCAAACTTTATATTTTGTTTATTTTTCAGTTTTATAGTAAAAACAAAATTATAAAAATAAAAAAATATAGGTGAGGGGTGGGATATTACTTGCACTTTAGGGGTACCAAAATAACAAACCTCTTATTTCACACCCAAATATATATGAGAGTTGATTTGCACGTTAAGTGTTTTGATTTACACACTCCTATGTACAACTAGTTAAAACTATGTATACAAAAGTTTGATGCATATGAAAGAGTTAACAAGACAAAAAATGAGTGCCAAATATGATTATAAACCTAACACTCTAAGCTCTTGAAACCCACAAGAACCTATAGCTAGCGACCGACAAAAAATAAGTAAAAGTTCACACTTAATGATCCTCAAACAATTTGTAATTTGTAAAGAAATGATGTGAAACGCCCTCACCCCATATCTTTCTATTGGGGGTGGATGGTGTTAAAGACCAATTATCATATCAAATGGAAGTACAACAACTTCCAAGTCGGATGTGATTACAAAGCAACACTAAACACTAAACGACCCTAGTGTAAAATAGCAAAGATAATATATTATTGATTGTGTTTTTGTGATTACATAATAAAGATTGGCTATGTATTTATACTCAATACATAGCTTAATAAGTAAGCAATCCAAACCCTAAAACATAATGGACCCAAACCCACAATTAAGGTTGGCCCGAATAAGTCAACGGTCAACGGTCAACGGTCAACAGTCAACAGTCAGCGGTCAAATTAACATAACTTAGCCATCTAATACTCCCCCCGCAGTTTGAGCGGCAGACTTTCGAACGGACAAACTGGAACATATGTTGAAAGCCGCTTATTCTTATCTTTTTCTGTCATCTTCGTTGTTATTTGTTGGAACGGAATCATAACTGTATTTTGCGGCATAGTTGTTTATCGCTTGCGGCTTCCTCCTTTGCGTGACTTTTTTTACGTCAGAATGTGCAAAGTCAAAATTGTAAACACCCCCCAAAATCAGGTCGCAATGCGGAATGGTAACAATGGGGGACTACTTTCCTAGTTCAACGCACAAGTCACAGAAAACGAACACAAAAAACGTTTTATAAAATGTCACATCAATTTAGTAAAAAGTCAGAGTTACATGGTGTCCATTTATAATGTATTAGAAAACAGTGTCAAAACGTTTGTCAGCTTAGTACTCAAGTTATTAAGCCTTCAAAAAAATATATATCCGCGCGACTCGAATGCTCCCAATGCTCCACTAGCAAAATAGTAACCTGAAAATACATGCTAAAACGTCAACAATAATGTTGGTGAATTCATAGGTTTAAGTAAAAAGCATTATTGAAATAATTTAAGAAATATTTCAGAAGAAAAGTAGCGTTACAACATTTAAAAGTGTTATTTCCGAAATCCATCCGAAATCCAAGTAGTGATTCAGTAAATCAAGAAGTATTTAAAAGTGGACCACAAGATCGAAGTAATGGTGGACTAAGTACATATTCCGAAGTCCAAAACAAGTAATGTAGACAAGAGAAACACATTCATCAAGTCTAAGTATTTATTATTGCACTAAGCTCATGACACCGAAGCCTTAACTAGATTTTTGCCCCAATCAGAATATAGGATGCTTGCCAACACCCTAACATCTCTCAATGTTAAATGCACCCGATCAAACTAGTGACCCAAGTAAGGGTGGGGGTTGTTAGTCCCGATAGATCTATCCATAACACCAGCGCTCACTATAATAGCAATTAACGGTTCATGATAATAGGGACTTCACGGCAATAAGGTAACTTAGGCATTAATAATCAGGCAGTAATCTGGATAGCATACACTTTGAAAAACACTTGTGTCCAATAGTAAAACAAGCAATGTAATTCACCCCGTAGATTTTGTAAAACAATTGTAGAAAAGGGGCTATGAACTCACAAAGTATTGAAAGGTAATTGTATTGTAGTAAAATATACAAGTTTGTAAACGAGCATGTATTCTCCCCCAAAACAGTTTAAAACAAGTAAAATAGGGGCTATGAAACTCACAAAGTATTGAAAGGTAATTGTACTGTAGTAAAATATACAAGTTTGTAAACGAGCATGTATTCTCCCCCAAAACAGTTTAAAACAAGTAAAATAGGGGCTATGAAACTCACCTTGAGTGAATGGAAATCAACAAGTATTCACAATAGAAAATGCGTCACGAAGGAATCCGAAGG
>BQNB010114171.1:0-21806 GCA_026074375.1 Tanacetum coccineum
TCTATGACGGCTGAGGTTGTCGAATCAAACTAGGACTTTATGACGGCTAAGAATACAAAGTCAAATTGGACTCTATGACGACTAAGAATACAAAGTAAACTAGGACACTATTTCGGCTAACGATAAAGACTAAATATAACATGTGAAAATACCATTTTTCTAAGTTAAACGTCTAATTTGGTACAATGTGATGCCAATAGCCTCCCATTAAAGTTGAAAGCACCCTGCTATACATATTTGGTCCGTATACTAAGAAAGTGATTCAGCATCAGATTCTATTGTTATTTGAGCCGTAGGGGTAGTATTATGTAGAGGTCAAATCAGGGTTGTGTTATCACTATTCACTAAACGAAGAGTGCCAATTAGCGAAATTTGAGTTCAACTTTGACGTTTAGAGATGGTTTTCTAAGACAAACCGATACTTTACTTTTCTTAATATAAAATTCAAGAATTGTTGGTAACCCCATTGAGTGCCAGTTTTTAATATCGCCAAGGATTGCTTGTAATTATAGTCATTCTTGATTTGTTGTGAAGGGTTTATACATTATGCTTCAAAGCTCAATCAGTTTTCGGTCTGCAGAAACGCTAATTAATCAATTCGCATTGCGTTGGCATTTTTTATTAGTGTATAGGCCTCTTATTAAATCTACAAATTTGCGAAGTCATGCCAATTCAAGTACTTTTTTACTGTCCACTAGGAGTATTTTTTTTAAAACCAACTCTCCCTCCTATAAAACAGTCTTTTCAGAAAGAATCAAAAATTACCCCCATGAACCTTCTTAAATAGATAACAGGATCTCACTGATTATTTTAATATTATAAGTGGTAGTTAAAAGGTTGGCCTTGTAGTTTCATTAATGGCAAATGCCATATCAATAATTACACCAACAATTCAAGTCATCCATGACCACGTACATGGAAACCATTTATGACTGACAACTCACATTGCATTTCTTGAAAATTGGGGATCAAATCATCAGTTGAAGTTTGGATTTAACAGTTTGTTGTGATCAGATTGGTGGGTTGTGTTAAAGATCCATCTCGGTTGACTTTGGATCAGGCCGGGTTTGTAACAGCGGCCCTTAAATGGCGTTGTTCAAACGTTTCTATAACCGGAAGACACCGGATCATCTGATTGAGATCTCTGAAAGGGTTTATGGTAATCTGCTAAATATTTTGTAACTTTGACTTTTGTTATTTCAGTTTTGTTCCTATTATTAAGGATTGCATCATTTGACTAAATTGTTGACAAGGGTTAGCCTTAAATTTTGGTAAAAATTGTTCCATAAGATAAATTAAAGGCTAGTAACAACAAAAGAGGAAAATAACAATATATATCCTTATTTGATGACTAGTTTGTTACAATGGCCAACCTGGAACATAGAGATAAGTATGCTAATACATACACTAAGAACATTATGCTAGGTTAGCTTTATGAAGAAGTGTAATTTGGATCGTGCTATTGCTAAACGAAGAGTACTAAATCAGTGAAATTCGGGTCCACGTTGATTTAAGACAATATTGTCAGTAAAATTGAAACTTTTGTATATGAAGCTTGAGAATATGCTGCCTGATATGCTAGATTAATTTATGTGAAATGGAAATTGCTTAAGTTTCAAATTTTATGTTGCTGAACTCGCTTCTCTTGACCTACGTTTGCAGTTTTTGATTGCTGCTTCTCGTCTGAAGTACTTGAAGAAGATGAGTACAACATTTACATGGGTAGAATTGTGGCTGAGCTCCAAGACTACTATCCTGATTCATCTTTTATGGTTTGTAACTTTAAAGGTGACAAACAGACTCAAATTTCCGACATATTGTCTCAGTATGATATGACAGTTATGGAGTTCCCTCAGCAATATGAAGGGTGCCCGATGTTGCCTATGGAAATGATCCATCTCTTTTTGCGCTCAAGTGAGAGCTGGCTGTCACTACCTGGTCAACAAAATGTGCTTTTAATGCACTGTGAGAGAGGAGGGTGGCCCGTTCTTGCGTTTATGCTTGCAGCTCTTCTTTTGTTTAGAAAACAATATAATGGTGAACAGAAGACACTCGAAATGGTGTATAAGCAAGCTCCTAAAGAGTTTCTTCATCTTTTAACACCTTTAAATCCACAACCTTCACAACTAAGGTATCTTCAGTATATATCGAGAAGAAATTTGGGCTCCGATTGGCCGCCCTCTGAGACACCATTAGCTTTAGATGGCATCATACTTCGGTTCCTTCCTTCATTTGGCGAAAAGGGCTGTCGACCTGTGGTTAGGATCTATGGTCAGGATTTATCTTCAACAGATAGGACATCTAGACTTATATTTTCATCCTCAAAATCCAAAGAAGCAGCTCGTTACTATCAGCCGGTAATTATATGTCCTTAAAAGTGCTGGTTCTTATGCTTTAACTATACGCCTTTATTTTTAAACAATAATTGGAAGATAAAAGGATGAGGTTTTCCCTTTCGAGGTTACCCGGGGAGGGCAAACCTTTTTTTACTCATATGTACACGGTCTCACCGTTTAGTTCCCGAGACCGTTTAATCGGAAGATATATCTATTTTTAAAATAAAGGATTTTTCTGTGTAATTTTGTGTAGATAAAAATTTAACTTTTACTAAAGTGAGCTTAGGTAGAGATATTTCATTATATATTATATAAAATTAAAATTAAACGGCTGTACAGTTAATGATTTTTCTCGAATATAAGCTGTAAGTATTATGATTGCAGGAAGAGTGTGAACTTGTAAAAATAGATATATTTCACCGTGTTCAAGGGGATGTAGTTGTTGAGTGCATACATTTGGATCATGCAAGGGAGGAAATGATGTTTAGAGTAATGTTCCACACCTCATTTGTACAAAGCAATGTACTTCTGTTAAGCCGTGATGAAGTTGATGTTACGTGGGATTTAAAGGACCAGATGCCTAACAACTTTAATGCAGATGTACTAAACCTTTTGTTCATTTTTTTCCATACTGAAATGGTCCTTATTTTGTAAGCACACGAAGTTGAATGCATACTTATATATGTCTCAGGTACTTTTTAAAGATGTTGATGCTCTACTAACTTCTCCTGCATGTGCACCCCCACCCCCACCTCCACCTAAGAGGTATGATGCCCCTTCTCTTCCACCCACACCGCCGCCTCCACCTCCTATGTATCATACCGTGTCTCCTCCACCTCCATTTCGTGGAGCACCACCACCACCACCTCCTCCACCACTGCCGAGTTGTGGTCCACCTCCACTACCTCCACCAATGTGGGGACCACCTCCACCACCACCACCACCACCACCACCTCCACCACCGCCACCTCCACCTGGTGGCCATGCACCCGGACAGCCTTCACCTCCACCTCCACCTCCACCTGGTGGCTGTGCACCCGGACCTCCACCACCACCACCTCCTCCAGGTGGCCGTGCACCCGGACCTCCACCACCACCTCCTCCTCCAGGTGGGCGTGCACCCGGACCTCCTCCACCACCACCTCCACCCGGTGGGCGTGCACCCAGACCTCCTCCACCACCTCCATTGGGCCCCATTCCACCTAGGGGTCGAGGACTTGCACGTCCAGCTGGAATGGCTGCTGCAACACCTCAAAGATCTAATTTAAAGCCACTGCATTGGACCAAGGTCACCAAATATACGCAAGGAAGCTTGTGGGAAGAATTACAAAGACCTGGAGAATCCCAAAGGTATTCCACATTCTGCACCATTTGACGTTACTTGTTGAAAAAAAAGTATTACGCATTTTTCCGATTTTAATTCTGATTTATAATGTTTTCCCAATCTTTATAATGGATTTCATTCTAAGACTGGTGTACATTATTGAATTATAGTGCACCAGGTTTCGGTCTCTCGGAACTTGAATCATTATTCTCCGCAGTAGTTCCAAAGAAAGATACATCTAAAGGAGAAGGACGACGCAAGTCTACCGGTTCAAAAGCCGAAAGAATCCACCTGGTATGCTTCTATATTACTGTAACTAAAATAATTTATCCTTGAAGTTACTCAGCATCCAACATGGTTTTTTATTAGGTTGATTTAAGGAGAGCCAATAACACAGAAATCATGCTCACAAAGATTAAGGTGCCACTTCCTGACTTGATGGTAAGTGTGGACTCTATACTTTAACAGTAGATCTTTGATGTATTTGTCTATTTGGATCATAAAGATTTTTCAATTTTTCCTGCAACGTTATTCTGTTTCTAGTATAGCTTTAAGCCTTTGATATTTATTATTTACATGGAATAAATGGAAGTATATATACACTTAATTGTCGTCTCTAAGTTGAATAAATATGCAGGCTGCTGTTTTAGCCATGGATGAATCAATTTTAGATGCTGATCAAGTAGAGAACCTTATCAAGTTCTGTCCGACCATAGAAGAGATGGAGCTTCTGAAGGTAAAAATGTAACCTAGTTATGTATTGCTGGAGCTTCTTTAGCAATATTTGTCTACTCATTAAAATCACTGGACATGTTATAATTAATTTCTAGCTTTCTGTGGTTAGTAAATACTCCTAGTTATGTATTGATGTTTTGCATTACAACCATTCAGAACTATACAGGCGACAAGGAGAGTCTGGGCAAGTGTGAACAGGTTGGTAGTCAGGTCATGTATCATTATCTTTTAATTTATGTATAGTATGCATAATATCTGAACTTTTCTGTTAGTACTTTCTGGAGCTCATGAAGCTGCCACGTGTGGAATCAAAGTTACAAGTTTTTCTGTTCAAAATTCAGTTCAACACCCAGGTAACTTTCTTATGCTATAATATGAGTGTTTTAATCTCACTCTGATTTCATTATTTTCTTTATATACAATTAGTATCTCATTTTATTCTTTCTTTCAGCTTACAGAATTTAAGAAGAGTTTACACACTGTAAACTCTGCATGTGACGAGGTACACAAAATTCAAATTAAAACTGGTTGTAATCTTTACTTGTTTATTTTGTATCTTATCTCAGTCCACTTAGTGGTAATAGGTCTGGACTTCCAGCAAATTAAAGGAAATCATGAAGAGAGTATTGTCTTTTGGGAATACGTTAAATCAAGGAGCTGATAGAGGTAATAAAGGCTTCATGTATCTTGCACATCTGTTTAGCGAATACTCTTTATTTGTACTTTTTGCCTATGTAGCACCGAAACGGGAACGGCTAAGGGATACGGGAACGATACGGGAACGGGAAACGGCAAAAATCAAAAATTCCCGATACGGGAACGGCATAGAAACGGCAAGAAAAAAATATAAAAAAATTAAAGAAAATCCAAAATAGATGTAAATTGTAAACTCCAAAAGTACTACATCTTGCAAAGGTAATTAATTATCAATAATGAAATCATTTTCAAATTCCGGTTCATCTAGTGAGAGATCGGCAAACTCCAAAAATCCTACATCTTCCATTGAATCAAAAGCATCTCCACCAACATCCCACATCTTTTCATCATCATTCGGATTCCTTGACAAAAGTCGGAGATTATTATGGATGAAAACCAAGTCTTGAGCACGGCTTGTAGTCAACTTGTTCCTCCTAAGCGAGTGAATAAATGCATAAGTACTCCAATTACGCTCAGCACAAGAAGATGAAGTAGGTTGTCCAAGTAATCTAAAAGCCAAAGTCTGGAGAAATGGAGTTTGAGCACCAAAGTTAACCCACCAACTCTTGGGTTCCATAGTACCCATCATTGAAATGCTTGTTAAATCAGAAAAAACTCCACTCTTCATTGAAAACATTGCATACTCATTAAGGACCATGCTATGCTCATCAGCACTAGGAAACAACCTTCGAAAACAATTTATCCTTTCTTGTGAAATTTCTGCATCCCTATGTGGAGCACTTCTTGTAGAATCCTCGAGTAACCATGCATCACTATAATATCTACAATATTTAAAAGTCAAAACATAAGTATATAATAGTAATCAAGCATATAGTTTAAAATCATATACCTTGGATTTAAAGAGTGAGCTAAACAATGTAGGGGAGTGTTATTCTTCGTCCATCGAGCCACTAAAATATCTTTTACAACATCATAAAAGAGACTTCTTTGAGATGTTGGACGTTTTTCTTTCTTGTAGATCTCAAACTTCACTTTCTCAATCATCGAATCCCACATCTCATACACCAAGTGCAAACATGGTTTGTCGGTGTCACAAGCTCTAATCATATCATATATAGGTCCAGTGAAACTAAGAATATATGATACTTTATCCCACCATTCATCATTCACAATCTTTTCTTTAACAAAGTTTGCTTTCGCAGTGTCATCTTCTCTATAAGAAGACCATTCTTCGCTTATGACCATAGCTTGAAGACCCGTTTTGATAAGTTTCAATCTCTTAAGCATCACAATGATGGAGGCAAAGCGAGTATCGGCAACTGAAAGCAGTCTAAGAGGAGTAAACTTGGAGAAAATCGAGAGTCTCATGTTATGGTTCATGATGAAATTTTTTATTGCAAGTGCATCCCCGTGAACATCTTTTATCCAGCTGCACTGTTCATATGCTAGTGCATTTGTTTCCACATTATTTGGTGAACAAATGTTCTTCACAGCAAGATTAAGCGTATGAACAACACATGGTGTCCAATAGATGTGAGGAAACTGACTCTCTATAAGTTGGTTCATAAAACGTGCCACCTAAATCAGTCGAATACGGTTAAAAACCAAAATTCTGTCAAAATCTTGTCAAAATCGGTTCGGAAAAAGGTTAGAAAACGGCCATAATCGGTCGACAACAGGAAAAAGAAAAATCAGTCGAAAATTAGACGACAATTTGATAAATAACGGTTCAAAAACGGTTCGAAAAATCGATCCAAATTCGGTTCAAAATCTGTTAGAAAACAGTCGAAATCGTGGTTGGGAAATGAGGGAAAAAAACGGTCGAAATCGGTGGAAAATTGTCGAAATCAGTCGAAAAAGGACGAAATCGGTCGAACACGGTCGAAAACATGTGAAATCGGTCGAAATTGGTCGAAAACGGTCAAAATCGGTCGCAAACGGCCAAAAACGGTGGAAATCAGTCAAAATCGGTAAAAAAAACAGACGAAATCGGTCGAAAACGGTCGTGATCGGTCGAAAACGATCGTGAGCAGTCAAAAATGGTGGAAAACAGTCGAAATCGGTCTAAATCGTGCGAAATCGGTTGAAATCGGAAGAAATCGGTCGAAAACGAACGCAAACGGACGAAATCGGTCAAAAATGGTCAAAATCGGTCGAAATCAGTCGAAAACGGTCAAAAACGTTAAAAATGGATGAAAAATGCTATACCCAACAAGACCCATCTATAAATATTAAGGAGACCCAACTAGACACATCTATAATATTAAGAGAAAAATGCTAGACCCATCTATAAATTTAAGTGAGACCCATCTAGACCCATCTATAATATTAGGGAAAAATGCTAGACCCATCTAGACCCATTTATAAATTTAAAGGAGACCCATCTAGACCCATCCATAAAAAATATTTAACCAACTAGACTCAATTTAACCAATGGGTCTAAAATTGCCACCTCTTACTTTTATCTCTCAAATTCACTCTTTTTTTTAATAATTCTAAGAGTGTTCGGTATGGTGGCCTGGTGGCGTGGCATCATCGCACCAGCCCAACCAATGCTCGCACCAACGACGACTCTCGTGTCATAGGAGCTCGCACCGGCAGCTCTAGCACACGCCAAGGTGATTTTTCTTTTTTTTTAATTTTTCGAACGTTATAAAACGGTAGGAAGGGCTTACTAGCCATTTTTTTTCATTTATTTCCTATTTTTTCTAAATTTTTACCTCTAAAAAATCCTATAAATACTTTCTTATTATACCATATTTTACACACTCTTCCAATATAATTCATAAGACATTATTTTCTACTTCACTCAATTTTTTCTCACCAAAATGAATCCCAACCAACACAACCAACAATGGATTACCGGTATGCTCAACGACCCCAAAACCAAATTCCGGGCTCGTCTAATCCCAACACGAGTTCATCCGCACAAAACACCTCCTCCACTTAACTTCCATACACGCAAATGCCTACTTACTATCCCAACTATAACCCGTATGTTAATCCCGATCAACAAGTTGCATTTCAACAATGGCAACTTCAACAACAATTCCGACATGACCAAATTTCTCAACAACATCACCAAGCCGCTTCTTCCCAACAACACCAACAACCACAAGAAGAAAGAAGCCGACACGACCCCGACGTCGACCAAATCTAAGGGAAAACGTTTCAAGAAAATATCTAAGGTAGCCGGTGAAAAGAGAGCCGAAGGAGCCGGTACTCGCAACTTATGGACCCAAGAAGAGGAGTTACTTTTAGTGGAATGTTACATACAAATATCCGAGGATCCAAACGTCGGTTCGGAACAAAAAAAAATGAAACGTTTTGGTACAAAGTTCTCGACCAATACAATGAACAAGCAAAGATTAGCAAATTCGCGGTTCGTACCAAGAACATGTTGACGGGAAAGTGGACTCCGATGAATCGAGAGGTCGGAAGGTTTAATTCGTTGGTGTTAGAAACGAGGGTTATGAGCGGGGAGAGCAATGATGCTTGGATGACAAGGGTTGAAATTTTGTATAAGAGTGTCACGGGTACAAATTAGGCATAAGAGCGCTTGGTTATTTTTGAAAGACAAGCACACGTGAAATAATCCCGATTCGACAAACGCAAGACGTAACCGAGGACGGGTTACTGATGAGGAACCCGAGCTCTTTGGACACGACGAGTTGCCGCGTCCACCCGACAAATAAAGAATTGCTAAGAGTCAACGTTCTACAAACTCGTCCGCTAGTTCTGGTTCAAACCCGACAATGTTTCAAGAAATGCTCCAACAATAATACGAGTTAGACTGTGCGGCAAAGATGGAGCGTATGGACCGGGAGATGGCAGCGAGAGTTGATTTGATCAATTCTAAAAAGGTAGCCGAGGACTTGAGAATCCTACAAATGAACACACAAGGGATATATCCGGTTGACGCGGCTATCATCAACGCGCAAAAAGCACGAATCTAGGCTTTATATCAACTAGGAATGCTCAAGGTCCGAAAACCGGACCGGACTGAAACCGAGTTTGGCCAAAACACTGGACCGAAGATCGGACCGAAATGGTCCGGTCCGGTTCGGTCTTTGGTCCGGTTCGGTTCAACAAGGCATAATTGCCGGTTTTTTCGTAAGACCGAACCGGACCGAGGACCGAATTCTCGGTTCGCTCCGGTCCACAGTCCATTTTCCGCACCCCTAATATCAACTACAAAACTACTTTACTTTATGTCTTTTTATGTTTACGCCTTAATTCCTACGGCTAGGGGTGTTCAAAAAAACCGTGAAATCGACGAACCGAGCCGAACCGCTCATTCGTAACGAAAAACCCGAACCGAAATAAAACGCAAACCGAAAAAAACCCGCTTATAAGTGTTCGGTTTCTGGTTTTTACTTTTGGATATCCGCGGTGAACCGGAACGAAACGGATATTATTCATGATTATTTTCTAACAATTTCAAAGAATTGTAACAAGTATAACGATCTATTGCATACTTTTATTGTATAACGACTTTTTCGCTCGTAAAGTAAACATTTGTAAAAATATATGTTGTTGAAAATTGATTAATGTGATCGTAATCTATAATGTCGGTGATATTATTTTGTTAATACGTTATATATGAATATTTGAATGCGATTATTGTAACGAAATACTTAAGTTTTATATGACTTTTAAATTCAACGTCATTTAATTTTACTAGAAATACATTTTATGTGACTATGTAATTTTTTATACGGTTAAACTCTATTAAACGTCAAAAACGGTTAACCGTGACCGAAACCGCGGTACGCTCACTTCGGGTTACCTGCATGTCCGGTTACACCTCTAGTAGGTTCGGCGACGGATGTAAATTAAATACCCGCCCCGCGACGGATATTTTAAATCTTCCAACTAACCGAACCGAACCGCCCCGTGAACACCCCTACCTACGGCACTACATTTTGTGGTGCCAACGAGGGAGCACCTTTTCCCCATGGTTTAAGCCATGGCACCACGGTACCCATCTCTCTAATTGTTTGTAAATTCCTTTTCATTTCGTTATAAAAACACAAAAAGAACGTTTCCATTCGTATCACAACTGCCTTCTTAGCAACTCGTTTATCTTTCCGTTAAGGTTATCTTATTTCTCTTAAAACTACAAAAGATAAGAAGCTTAAAGATCATCAATGGCGGATGTACGGTTAACGATGAATAATGAAGGTGTCAAGCAATCTTTCACGAAAATGAAAAAATAATGAAAGAAATGGTAGCAATTGTGATGATAAGAATGATGCATATAATGTGTTCGATGAAATGCCAAGAGTAAAATGTCTTAAACAAGAAGGCTCGGTTAGAGAATATTATGTTGTGTTCGTTTCTTTTGCAAATAGAGTTAGTTGGAATCTATGCAGTTAATCTCGACGATATCTCGGATCTCGGAGCTAGAAAAAATCTCGGCTCCAAATCTTGGTGGTAAATATCGGAACCGATATTCTCGGCGATATTGGACGAGATTTTGCCGAGATTTTGATATCGGATCTCGTTTTGATAAAGAAAATATCGTTTTTGACTTTTTTGACTTTTTTTGTTACTTATTTTTTCTGGCAGCCCACATAGTGTTTTGGCAGCCCACTTTTTTTTAAAACCTACTTAAAACAATTACGTTTGACACTTTTATGCTATGTTTTATGTTTAATCTTTTATGATTTTAATATATATATATATATATTTAATATTCTAGATAATATAAAAACCGATATCTCACCGCGATAACCGATATTTCAAATCTCGGTCCTTGAACGATATTTGAAATCAGACCGAGATAACTGCATAGGTTGGAATGAATTGTGTGCCGTTAGTATCTTTGTTTGGGGCTTACAACTGGAAATTGAAAGAATGGGTAGATTTTTCAATCTGAAAACGCTTCGTGATGCATATCAATTGGCTACATGCAAGAAGCGGCTAAAGAACTCTTGATGATTGCATCGGATTTTGGGATATAGGATTTAAAACATTTAAATTTCTCTAATTTTAAAACTGCATGTTCTCCCGTTTAGGACTTGTTTAAAAAAATTTATTTTATATCTTTACATTTAATTTGAAATTAATATATGTGGATTTTACTGTTTTAAAACCTGTAAACATATAAGTTTCTAAAAACTTAGTAATTATCCCAAATAAATATCTGTAAATGACAAACAATCTATATGGTCTGATGAAATGGTGATCATACTTTACGGGTTCTTTAAATAGAACTGGCGAAGTAAAAGAAAATGTTTAAGAAAGCTTTTAAGCGAGAATTTTGATGCAATCTATCTACGATGGAAGTTCAAAGTAAAAACATATTTTACCAGAATTAGTAAATAGATCCCTAATGCTCGAAAATTAAAGCGTTAAGTTCTCGAGTCTTGATGAATCAAGGCGCCTACCTCCAATCCAATACAACGAACAAGATTTCTTGTAAACGTGGAATACTTCAGTGATATTATTTCCAGAAATCTAAAGATTGAGTAAAGCTCAGGATATGTAAGGCTATGAGTTTGTAGATCATCAGTAAAATCTCGATTTTGTTTTAGAATGTTTAGGTAAAGCAAAGAGGTGCTTTACTCGAAGTACAATTAACGAAAGTTAACACTTGTTAAACCAATATCTAAATTAATGTGTTTAAGCCAAATGAGGAGTACGACTCTCAGAGTCATGTAACAAAAGCGAGAGCACGGGAAAATTAATTTTAGATTGTTTAACTAATGAGTACAAAACAAAGACAAGAATTATAGATCCTGAAGATCTACAAGGGAATTCCTAAGTATTGCGAGATTTAGTGGGAGGATGACAAGATCATTAAACAAACGTACGTTGCCTTGAAGAGCAAATAGTTTGGCACAATTTGGCGTGTTGATCTTGTGGTTGTAAACAAATATTGAAGCCATTTGACTTAAAACATTTGGTGCCCGAAATCTCAAATCAGAAAACGCGCAACTACATCGCGGTTAATAAGCTTGTGCTAAAATTCTCATGGACTTAGGAGAATCAATAACAAAGAGTCACAAGTTCATATTCGTATATCTAATTCCAATCTGTTGCAAGTATAGAATGAAGGGCATCGTTAAATGCTAAGCTAAGTGAGTCACGATTGAGCTAACTCTATCATCCAGTAAAACTAAATTGACTAGATCAATACTCTCTTAGATTCATTGACAGCTAGACAATATAACATATTCAAGGGGTAAGTGAGGCTTAATGGTTCTTTCGAAAGAAGAATTGTTAGGGATACAATAATATAGTGATGGTTAACTCCCATCACTTAAGGATGCGAGTTAAATTAATCGCCAGGGATCGGAAGTAATGTCCAAGACACGTAAAACTCGTACGAGACATTACCATGAGATCCTAGTTAGCGTATTTTGAATCCGTGAATGAAAGATAAATTCATTCTAAAGGAGAGTCCTTAACTGATTATCATGGAGGGATACCAAGATAATGAAGACAATTATTATAAGACAAGAAACATGCTGGGAATGACATGTTGAGTCTTACATGCATTTGTCGGCGTTGGACGTGACCGTGATCGAGAAGCGTCCACATAGATCAATGTTATTGTCGTTCTCTGATCGCGACGGACTCTCTTAACGACCAGAGGATGTAGGACATTTAACTTTGTTTCCCACGGGGTATAGACTTAGTTTCCATTTACTGCGTGAAAGCGTAATATTCTGTGCTAACATTAGATTCAGTGGGAGGTAAAGAAAAATGGCTTATTGGCCAAGATGGCAATTTGAAACTCCAAGTTGAAATTGACTGGAGAAGGATATTTTTCCTTGATCAATTGTATGCAGTAGATTGTGTAAAGGATGGCCATGCGACTAAAGTGTTAACGACACTAAGGGAGTACAAATCGAACCACTAGTAAACAAGAAAGGAAGAAAGTATTTTAGAATATACATCCATGTCTAATACTTTTCAAATATAATCATATAGCCGAACTTAGTCCAGGTGTTGCTAAGTTCGTAACTATCTTGGTATTACACCGGTCTTTGTGAGTTAGGTACTTTAATGTCTTGCTCGGGACCTCTTTGTACGGTGAAAGAATAATACAGTAACATGGAGTTGTAAGTTTGCACAAGTGGGAGTCTAAAAGGATTGTGTGCAATGAAACAATGGCTTTCACCTCTAGCCTTTACACAAAGGGTCACACCAGTGTACTAAACAAGACAATGAACGCGACAATGAGAAACGAGTTATGAAATGAAAAGAGATGAAAAAGGAAATTGAAAATACGACGTTATTTTCATTAAAGGGTTAAACGGTAATTACACCAAGTCTAATATTTATCCTAGATAAATATTAGAGGGTGTAATACGACAACAAATCAAACAAACAACCCCAAGGAGTGTTTGGGTTTGTTGGCCGATCGAAACTAAAGGAATGTCAAACTCCAATACTTGTTGTACAAGTATTCTAGAACCTCCTCTTGAGGCCTATATAAACAATGGTTTGAGAAGGGTTTCAACACAACTCACAATCAACTCCTCAAATGTTAAATCTTCTCCCTCTCCCCCTCTCTTTGCGATCGGACGAAGCAAGAACCAAAGAATTCGAAAACCCTTTGGCCGAAACCCTAAATCGAATTGAAGTCAATTTAGGTTGACTCCCAAGTCGACGAAACCCTATGGTTATAAATTCTAGGTCGATCGCAGCTCACACGAGCGATTAGGGTTTCCCAAACCCTAATCGTGCCCTAGTCGATCTTGAAGATCGTTTGAGGTTTTACCCGAATTTCATACTCGCCTAACGTGTGATAGGTTCGTAGCCCTAGTCATACATGTGTAGTTGACGTAGTACAGAAGTGGTGATTACACATGAAACTCTAGAAGTTCAAGAGAAGCATCAAGATCAAGAAGAAGGTATTCCATGCAGCTGAAAAGTTTAAAGGAGCCTACACATAACAGGATTAACAAGTAAGTTTTTCTAAACACTCGTTATACGTGTTAGTTAGGTTATATCACTGTATAGAAAGATCTGACTATTAAGGTTTTGACCTGCATGACTTTATCTGTTTATTTTCCGTTGTGCATGTACATAGTCATGCGAGTGACCACCAAGACCCTATAAGGTTCGTATCAGATTAGAACCCTAATGATTCTTTAACTATTAGAGAATACATAACTTACATAATGGGAAGAGTTCTACTAAAATAACCTCTTAAACTACAAAGGTAGGATACATTTAGAGTACGACAGATGTCTATGAAAAGAATGGTAGTTTAGGCTTATTGGTTTTATATCTTTTTTTAACTTCCTCTGTGTTTAAAATTTATCCGGTTTCTTTTTGAAGTAACAGCATCTTTGCATCATCATTTCATATTCCAAATTTTTTGCATCTTAGATGTTCATCTGCAACATATTACATATCTTTACATCATCATCTTTGCATCATTGTCACAATTGTTCAGCTTCATAAACATCATTGCATCATCATGGTTGCATCATCATCATCATCGCAAGTTCATCATGGTCGCCGCATCATCATCGTCATCGCAAGTTTATCATCGTCGCATCATCGCCATCGTTAAATTATCATCATCATCATCGCAAGTTCATCATCATCGTCGCAAGTTCATCGTCGTTATAGGTTCAACATCATCAATGATGATTATGAATTTATGATCATCATCAATCATTATCAATGTTATCGCTCTTTGATTTTAGCATCAATCATGTATTACGATCATCATTACCGACTTACGGAGTTCAACGTCATCATCATTCATCATTGTCGACATTCATCATGAGAATATAAAATCATAAATCTATGACAAAAATATCGAGATCTTCATCCTTACACTCGTTAATATCATCATCAAAACCAAACCCATGCAAATTTGATAATTGAAGAAAAAAATGAAAACAGAAATCACCATGTTTGACCCAACGGTAAGGGCTAAGCCTCTTATGACGAAAGTGCCTAGAGGTCTTGGGTTCGAACCATGGGGAGAAAATTAATCCCCCATTGGTCACGGAGGTTCACATGCGATGACCCCGAGCTATCTAAAAAGATAGTCGCCCTGCGATTAGTCGAGTTGCAATGTCAAGTCCAAACCCAGGTAAAAAGAGAAAAAAGAAAAAACATAAAGCTGAAATCACAAGACTGTGCTTGAGTTGATATATAAATAAAATAACTTTAGTTATTGTTAAATAGTACTTCCATAAACAATAATTCCACGTACAAACTTCAACGCTATTCCTGCCTAATAAACTTCCTACTTTAGTATAAGATTAAGTTCATTTGGATTATTTGATAACAAATGTT
Organism: Tanacetum coccineum; assembly: GCA_026074375.1. Lineage (NCBI taxonomy): Eukaryota > Viridiplantae > Streptophyta > Magnoliopsida > Asterales > Asteraceae > Tanacetum > Tanacetum coccineum. Next base: position 15,325 of record BQNB010114171.1, read on the forward strand.
TAATCCTAATCTTCATCTCTATTTTGATCAATAGCTGAGATTAAACTCTAAAACCTATTTTATCATTTTTTATAAAATATTAATATCTCTTAAACCGTTATTCCGTTAATCGTTAAGCGAACAAAATATACTATCACGACGAACATTTAATTATCTTTCTATAGATATTCACTTTGATATATTTTCGACAAACTTCTTTTTTGTTTTTTCACGTTTTTTTTCTTCGTTTTTTACGTTTTTTCGTCGTTTCTTCTTCTTTTTTCTTCTTTGTTGAAACTTGGGAAAACTGACAAGTTAGATATTTCCATATAATTTGCCTGATTAATTTGCAGGTTCTCCAACTGGTTTCAAGTTGGAGAGTATTTTAAAACTCACTGATACACGTGCTTCCAACAACAAGATGACTTCAATGCATTATTTCGACAAGGTATGTGTAACTATAGATTAACTATTCATATCTAAATCATAAATCTATGACAAAAATATCGAGATCTTCATCCTTACACTCGTTAATATCATCATCAAAACCAAACTCATGCAAATTTGATAATTGAAAAAATGAAAACAGAAATCACCATGTTTGACCCAACGGTAAGGGCTAACCCTCTTATGACGAAAGTGCCTAGAGGTCTTGGGTTCGAACCATGGGGAGAAAATTAATCCCCCATTGGTCACGGAGGTTCACATGCGATGACCCCGAGCTATCTAAAAAGATAGTCGCCCTGCGATTAGTCGAGTTGCAATGTCAAGTCCAAAACCATGTAAAAAGAGAAAAAAGAAAAAACATAAAGCTGAAATCACAAGACTGTGCTTGAGTTGATATATAAATAAAATAACTTTAGTTATTTAAATCGAACTTATCTACTGTAATATATAAATAAAATAACTAGTTATTGTTAAATAGTACTTCCATAAACAATAATTCCACGTACAAACTTCAACGCTCTTCTGCAATAATTCCCTACTTTAAGTATAAGATTTAAGTTCATTTGGATTACAAAGGATTAATCCTCACTCTTCATCTCCATTTTGATCCAATAGATGAGATTAAACTCAAAACCTATTTTATCATTTTTTATAAAATATTAATATCTCCTAAACCGTTAATCGTTAAGCGAACAAAATATACTATCACGACGAACATTTAATTATCTTTCTATAGATATTCACTTTGATATATTTTCGACAAACTTCTTTTTTGTTTTTTCACGTTTTTTTTTTCGTTTTTTACGTTTTTTCGTCGTTTCTTCTTCTTTTTTCTTCTTTGTTGAAACTTGGGAAAACTGACAAGTTAGATATTTCCATATAATTTGCCTGATTAATTTGCAGGTTCTCCAACTGGTTTCAAGTTGGAGAGTATTTTAAAACTCACTGATACACGTGCTTCCAACAACAAGATGACTTCAATGCATTATTTCGACAAGGTATGTGTAACTATAGATTAACTATTCATATCTACACACCTTTGGTTTCTCAAAAATTCAGTAAGTATATCACTGATTTATAGGTTCTTGCTTCCAAGTCACCCGCCCTTTTAGATTTTCATGTGGATCTTGTTAGCCTCGAGGCTGCAACTAAGGTACACGTTCACCTATTTTCTCGAAATTTGATTTGTTAATCTTTGGTAAACAAATCATATATTCCAATATCCTTTCTTTCAGATACCATTAAAGTATTTAGCACAAGAAATGCAAGCCATCATCAAGGGTCTTGAAAAGGTTAAACAGGAACTAACTGCCTCTGCAGATGATGGCCCCTTATTTGAAGTTTTCCATAAGGTAAGTAAATATCTAATAATTTCCTTATTTTCCCTTCAAATATTACAATTTGTCGAGTAATTTTTTCTGGCATTGTTAGACATTGAATGCATTCATCGGGTTTGCTGAGTCAGAAGTGGCATATGTAACAAGTTTGTATACTGTGATGGTAAGAACCCTTTCAATTTGATTTCCACATATACACTATTATCTAATAACTAATATTCACTATTAAGACATTATATATACATATTGTATTACAGGGTAGGAATGCTGATTTATTAGACCTATATTTTAATGAAGATCTTGCTCGTTTCCCTTTTGAACAAGGTAACATAATAAGATAGTGGATGAGTTGCACATATTATGATATGGTTCATATGATTATTCTCGTATTTATTATTATCTAGTTAGAAGATAAGTATTAATATTATTTTATTACGCGAGTCTTATTAAATTATGATTAGGAATTAGAGTTTTATAAGAAATGAAGCCTTGTGTAGAAATCTATAAACAGTAGGGTTGTAATTTACTTTAGAGTAACTTGCAAAAATCGTCCTTAAGGTTTAGCCAAATTGCATGTTCCGTCTCAAATGGTTTGAAAGTGCAAAAATCATCCATAGGGTTTAGCCAAAGTGCAAAAATCGTCACACATAGTTTAGCCAAATTGCGAGATTTTATAACGACAGTTACTTGTAGTGATAAAAACAAATTTTATGGGTTATAAATGAAAAATAATTAAAGTTTGAGGATTTGAGGATTAAACATAATGTTTTGAAACCCGGGTCGACCCGGCCTGTTCAACTGGTTGAATCGTTTCCGGTCGAAAACGGGTCAAATTAAATCCGTTTTTATATTTTTGAAACCTGGTTTGACCCGGTGGAAGACCGAGTTGTCCTGGTGGTCGAATCGGTTGACCCGGTGGTCGAACCGGTTGAACCGGTAACCCGATGACTCGACCGGGTCGATTAGAGACCCGGTTTCCAAAACATTGATTATAGTTTCGATAAATAGATTACTTAATTTTTCCACTTTCAAAGTTTGTAGTTTTTTCCATTATAGATAGTATAGATTATTGAGAGAGCTTATTCGACCTCTCAAACACTGATTATTCTATCTTTGTTATTTATTAATCGTTTATCTCATTATCGATTTCGCTCATATCAAATTGGTATCAGATTCGATTCTGAGGGTATAAAAAATCAAGTTACTGATTAGATCGCCAGAATTTAGTCTTCATCGTCGGAGTTAATGTTCATCCCATCGTAATTCAGAATTAATGGCAGCCGAGGAGCTTTGAAGATAAGTTGATTGATATTGCAGAGACGATGAAAGGGTTTTAATCTGACTGGGAGGAAAGTCTAACGCGGTGACAATCAAATTTGGAGGAAAGTATAACAAGGTTCCAATCTAAAGTGGAGGAACATATTACACAAGGGCGTGAATACTTCTCATTGGTTTTTGACAAGTTCTACAAAGCAATAGAGGCAACGGTAAAAGAGAAGAATAACAAATTGATACAAGCAACGGTCAAAGAAAAGAAGAATCTCGAGCGACAAGTCCATCCATCTGGACAAGAACAAAGCCAATGATATTATAAAAAATGATGGAGGCAAAGTTGTTTTAGAAGAAGTTTGTGGTGATTTGTGGACCTATTTTAGCACAAATCGACCAACACAAAAATTAGGGATAATTCAAAGTATCATAATACGGAGAATATTCAAGTATTCTTTTTTTTGGGTGTTAAAGGGGAGGTGTCCCCAGTAAAATATAATCATAGTATCCCTATAGACGGAGATAATTCAAAGTATTCTCTCAAAGATATAATAAAAATAAAATAAAATGTTTTTTTTGTTGGCTGTCAAATAGTTCGACGAAGATATATGTACTAGTATGTCCATCATATTCTTTTCTCTGATTCTTCCCATTTAATAATTCTCTCCATTAATTCTCTATATTTTGGACCGTAGGTTGGACCATACCAAACATTAGTTGCTAGTAACACCATTCACCATGTAGTGCCCATCATTTTCTTTTCAGTGACACCCTTTTAAGAAAAACAAACATGAGTCTCAAACACAACAAAACAAAAGAAACAAACACATAACACTAACAACATATCATATCCTCAAATCCCACTTTTCATTTCTATCTCAGATCCATAACCATCACGATCAATCCTCCCAGATCTAACCACCACCATCTACCCATAAAATAAAACATATCACCCAAATTAAACACTTGTATCCCTTGCATAACAATAACCCACGAAAACACTAAGGTTCTTATTGAGAGTTTTCAAAAGAGAGTAATTTGGTGACGACGACAAGTTTCTTATTGAGAGTTTTCAAAAGAGATAAGGACAACTATTACATTAACTAATGATTGACAATCATGATTGACAAATCATACAGTTGTCACGCTTATCTTATAACTAAGACTAATGACAACTAATTGACAGCTAACAGATGAAACAAAAAAAAAAAAAAAAAAAAAAAAAAAAAAAAAACAAAAAAAAAAAATTGTAATGGGTTTCATCTGACAGGGAGGATGTCTAACGCTGGAGTGACAATCAAATTTGGAGGAAAGTATAACAAGGTTCCAATCTAAAGTGGAGGAACATATTACACAAGGGCGTGAATACTTCTCATTGGTTTTGACAAGTGTTACAAGCAAATAAGAGGAAGGTAAAAGAGAAGAATAACAAATTGATACAAGCAACGGTCAAAGAAAAGAAGAATCTCGAGCGATAAGTCCATCCATCCGGACAAGAACAAAGCCAACGATATTATAAAAAATGATGGAGGCAAAGTTGTTTTAGAAGAAGTTTGTGGTTGCATCGTAACCAACTAGAAAACTGTGGATCTCGCTTGATAAAAGATTTAAAAGATTGAGTTGTTCAAAATATAAACATATATTAATGAACTCAACCAACCACCTTAGTTCAAATTATTTGAAAGTATAATACAAGAAAAGAAACAAGATTGTCATCAAACGAGTGCAACCTTAAACATGGAAACTCATAAACAGTAACCCTCACTACAACACTTACAAAATAATATAACTGGATCAAAACAGTTGATTAGTCGAATGAGTAAGACAATAAACACTAAAGATAAAACCAAGGAGATGAACTTTTGTGAGAAAATAATGTGATAATTACGACCAAACAACCCTAGATTTTGCATAACTTTCCACTGCAATCACTACAATATAAAAACTTACAAAACAAGTCCTCTAAGTTTAGGATAGTTAGAAAACATAAGAAACTTGTAGAAATAACTTTCAATTGTTAACGTGTAACCCTTATACAATCATAAGTAAGTTTGATAGGTATACTCTAACACACTCCCTCAAACTTACACCTTAAACATATCTTTCAAATTTGAATTTCCGCATAACAACTTATCTTGCTTCACATCCAAACCCTTGGTAAAGATACCATCAATCGGATATGTTGTATGAACTTTTATAGTTTTTATAACAACAACAACTACTTTGTGTAACCAAATGAAAATCAATCTCAAAATGATTTGATTTTTCATGGAATACAAGATTAGCACCTATCTGAAATGGAGAACTATTATCATAATGCATATCTATATGCAAAACATAAGAAACACCTAACTCACTAAGAACATTACATAACCAAATGATTTCACATGTAGCTTAAGCCATGCATCCATACTCAGCGAAGACCTGGAAAAAGTCTTCTTGTTATCTAGGAAACCAATGAATCACCTAAGGAAACACAAAAACCAAACACTATTTTTTGTTAGAAGATAGAAAACCCCGTAGGTATAACTTTATTATCAACCACTATTTATAATAGTGAAACCCTAATACCCTAAACCCACAAACCGGGCTTGGGCCTATTACATAAATAACTTTGACTAACAACTTTGACTAACATTAATTACTTTGACTAACACTAACATATATCCTCTAATACTCCCCCGCAGTCCGAGCGGTGAAATCACGAAAGCTCGGACTGGAGATAAAATAAAACATTAATGATATAACTATTTTATTGATGAAGATCTAGCATCGGATAAAAAACAAAAAAATAAATGTTTTCTAATACTCCCCCGCAGTTGGAGCGGAGGTCTTCGATCCGATTGGAGTTAAACTTGCAAACGGAGAGAAATCCTGAGAAGAAACTTGATAGAGGTTCAGATTGATTTTTCTTTTAATAACAGTTTTTTTTGTGGAGAGAATAGAAGCAGTTTTTTTTTTGAAAGAATAGAAGCGGCTCATGACGGCCGACGGTTAGGTGATAGAGAGATTTTTTTTTTAAATTTAGTTGCGGCTCATGGTGGCCGACAACTAGATTTTGATAATAGAGATGGAGAGAGATTTGATTTTTTTTGGAGAGGATAGAAGCGGCTCATGACGGCCGACAGGTAGGTTTTGAGAATAAAGATAGAGAGATTTGATTCTTTTGGAGAGGAGGTTCGTTTGTTTATGGTCACAAACGGTGGAGGAGAGATTTGACGGGGTGGTAGAACAGCGGCAACGGCGGCTTGATGACTGAATAGGTCTCAAGATCGTACCAAGGTCTCTGATGTCATATTGGAAGATAGAAAAACCCCAGAAGGCTAATTGATTTCCTTGATTATTTCTCACACATTACAAGGTATGAGGTGAGATCATTAAAGAACAATGTCATATCAAATAACAAAAGAACACATCCTAGCCATCCATTTTTCATCAAATAATAAAAAA